>CP137668.1:42449912-42731635 GCA_037976565.1 Mesocentrotus franciscanus | reverse complement strand
GAGGAGGACAGAAAAAGAGAAGTGATGGATATAAAAAAGAATGCAAGAGAGAGAGAGAGAGAGGAGAGAAAACTAGGGAGCAAAGAAAAGATATACAAACAAAAGAGATTTTAAAGAGAAAAATCAAGGAAAACAGAAAATAAAATGACTGAGAAACAACTCATGTGGGCACATTACTTGGTATTTATCCTTTAATCATGGTATACTCTGGTCTTCGGGCCAGAGTGCAACATTTATCTAAATCCATCTGGCTTTGAAAAGAAAGAAAGACAGCTTCAACACGAGAATCTAATTCCATCATTTGACGTAGAGACTGGCACTCAATCGCCTGGTAGCCAAGGCAATGGCATAAAAACGGAATCAATTCAATCGGGTGTAACTGATTGGGTTAGGATGGATAGAGCAGAAATATACCTTCATGTATTGTATTATTTGATCAACATCACAATGGAATATATCTACATGTACATGTACTGTAGTAGAGCTCTATTGAACATGTCAAGTTCTCTTTCACACACATCACGAAGACCAAGATTCCTTTCACAGCATACATACATGTACATGTAAGCTTGAAATACTATGTTTTTATAATACTGTATAAACTTGGCATCAAATAAAGTCTGGAGAAACAAGGCTCTGCATACCAATCAGATGGGAGGGAACACTGAATTGGTGTTACGGTATATCTTTATTTCTTAATTTTGTAATGAAGGATGACATATTAAAGCAATTATACCCATAATTTGGAAAATGTATTTACTGAATGTGTTCTATATATATGTACATGATGTAGATGTACGTAATACATTTTTCATAAAAGTAATGAATAAATACAATCTTGAATCTTACTGAAATGAAAATGATGATTGTTTACCAGTCCCACAACCCCCCTCCCCAAAAAGCTCTGAAATGCAAACCATCTACATGTACCATGGCGAGACATTCTAGCTAGTGTTAGCATTAAGACTAGGATTGATGAGTAAATTAGGTTTTTTAACAGTGCAATGTAATCAACTAACGGTAAGCATATTCCCCATGAAACAATAAATTGGCTTTGCTTAATGGAGCATTTCAATGTCAATGTTAATGAGTGTGAAATCAATTTGCAAAGTAATCTACTGGGACAGATAATATGACACTGTATTTGCTATAGGGATATATGGCACTGTAACTTTCGTATCAAATTGCAATCAACAATGAAGATCTGTTATGGCTGCAATGTTGAACAATTAGCACAACTAATTGGACAGCTAACTACATGTACATGTATGTCAGGCTATTTTTGCAGGAGAAGACCCACATGAAATATGCAGTAATTTTCACATAATTATCTACACATTAATTATATTTTCAGAAGAACTATCAACATGTTTTCTCTCCTTTTTTATGTTGATGACACTTTGTAACATTGCAAAGTGGAGGACTCTTTTAACTACTACTACATGTAACAATTATCAGCACGTTACAGGTACACATGCACCTTGAAGTGACTCAGTAACATTGTCTCAGATTCTGAAACAAAATCCGGGATTTAGCTCGTGCTGCAATCATAATTATAAACCTTTAGGTCAGTCAGGAATCCCATGAATTTTACAAGCCGATCGCCTGTCTGATTATCAAGATATTTATGATTGGAAATCAAAATTTCATTTTGCGTTTTCCTAACAGTTTTTATAACACTACAGTCTATTGGGAAAAATGAGTATGGTAAAACCGGTCACTCAAAGATATTTACTTTTTTGAGGCACTTCATGATCATTTTGAAGCGCAATTTTTTTAGGGCTGCGATATTACACCATATCACAGACACTAAGGCTGCGGCGAGTACTCGGATACTCAAGTACTCGCACTGTTGACAACTACTCGAGTACGATTCGTGGTATTCGTATACTTGGCCGCCATTTTTTTTTTTTTGGCCCGTTCACCTGGCACTGTGCAGGCTGACGTTCACCCGTGCCCGGAAGAGCCTCGGCATGGTACAGTGGGTAAAAATGTTTCCCAGCTCAATCATACACGGGGTGTCACTGTCAACTCACCACTCAGAAACTGGGACCAAATGTCCGATTTCCGTTTGGACTCGGAGGAAAATTTGTCTGTCATCTTTAGTTTTAAAAACAACATTAAATCGGGGCCTTCAACTGCACCTCAAAGTAAAATCAAGTGGGTTTTCGGAGACGGACCTTGGATAATTCCACCGTAGTACGGTGTCGGCCTGTAAGCCTGGGCGTGTACTCGAGTACCTCATTACACGCTTAAACACGTAGGGCCATGCATCTTAGATTTAACATTGTTAAACGATGCCTTTAAGATGGCAGGTCTTCTTTGAAAATGATCTCCTCCCTCACCAAGATTTCCTTACGTGAAAGGAATTCAGGATCCTATATCGAGTGCTACATGTAAATGATATCCACTGGGAGGATAGACACATCACATAACAACATTACAAATGGCATGATAATATTTAGAGGTTGGTGAGATAGAACTACTTTGCCAAGAGTGTTTACAAGAAGGTGTGAAATAACAGCGGCACTCTTTGAACCTGTGCCTCTGAAAATAGAAAGATAGCAGTTAATAGCATTGATGATCAATACAAACACCTCAAGGCAACATGTAGTGTACTTGGATCATGTACAGTCTCTAGGGCTACTCACAAAATTAAGTTAGATGAACAAGATGAGTTAGAAATAAAATACAGAGTAGCTGTGAAATATCTAGCTGTGCAAAGCTCTGAAACATCTCCAGATACCAGAAATCTATAGGAAAAAAAGGAGTTATGACCACCCACCCTCCCCCCTTCCTCTTCCAATGAAAAAAGGAATCATATAATCAACAAGGAAAAATCTTACTACAGTGAATTTGAAAAGAGCACTTGCCAAAAAAAAAAAAACTGATAAAAATGAAATGGGTAAAATATAGATTCTACACTTCCACTAGATCCAGTAAACTATTTGTAAAATATTTTTTCAATGCTGTGTTCTAGCGAAGGAAGTACCAAGTATACAGGCTTCACATATCATGTACATTTTAATCTGCGGATAGAAAAGATTCATTCCAGAGTAAAATATGTCTGAACATAGAAATATTTGTCTAAAGTATAATATGTGTATGTTGTGGGGTTGTAGATGTAGGACCATCACCTTTCATTATGTATAAAAAGTGACTTTACAATCTTGAAGTTCACTCATCATACATTTAGAATTGACAAGAAATCTTTGAATCACGCTTGGATCGAGTATGCTTCAGATAAAAGATTCAAGAGAGACTATAATGGGTAGAAAGCAGTATTGTCTGATGAGAACTAGGAACCTTCGGGTCTTAAATGATAGGGCTGAATGGTAGCACCATTCTGGCTTTGAGCTGACATTCTGACAATATAGAATTCTGTTCTAGAATGCTGAAAAAGAGGCGAAGTAAGTAAAATGGTATTAAAATTCATGATTCAAATGTATCAGTTTTAAAAATTAAAATTGAAAATGCCACTCAAAATCCTACATGTAAAAAAGAGGAAAAAATTACATTTTTCTACATAAGTGGGAAACAGAATAGTGTGTGATTACCTTGATAAGATTCTTCATAAGTCTGCTTTTCATGACTTCCTTCAGGAAGAGTAAATCAACACTCTGTGCATGAGTAGAGTTTCCCAGCATATCCAGGCTATCTACCATTGCATCTATCGCCTCTGTAGGTGGAGAAGAGAAAACAAACACATAGCAGATCATAATCTTCTCACAAATATTCCATGAAAGTATTTATTAGAGAAGGTGACCTTTTAGTTTAAGTGTTTTCATGAAGCTTTGGATGAATACAAGAATCATGTATTTTTTTAAAATATAAAACGTGAATCTCATATCTTGACATCAACTATGATATGCATGTCGTCCAAAGTTTTGAAATGATATGCTATCTTTGTACAAGTTAAATTTAACAAGTAAATATGATCACTTTTAAATACCTCAGTCGCATCAAATAGACCGACATCAGACCAACAACAACAACAACAACAACAACAACAAAAACAAATTCCCCAAATAGTAAGCGGCAGTTCAGAACAGACATCTCAAAGGATCAGTTAGTTTTTGAGTTGGTTTATATTACGCTGGTTTGGCAGTGTGACTGAGATATAAGAGATGAATAAAGGCCATCTTGAAAGCATAGTATTTCTGCTTCAATCAACATTCAACATCACACTTTGTGACATACTTAAAATTCATTATGCCTGCTGAAATGAAAGGAATACCATGAATATAAATCATATATAGAGTAGGAGAGACGTTCCATTAATATGGATGAACCTCACTGCTTACAGGGCTCTAAGCTGGATTGTTTGTCATCCAATACCTCCTCAACAACAATATATTCCATATTTTCAGAAAGCATATACCCTGCTTCCAAAAATATTTGACTTAGCATTTCACTAGCAGCAGATCATAATATATAATTACATGTACAGTGTACTACACTCTATGGTTTTTCAACTTGTGCGTGTTCACTCTACAATTACCACTTCAATCTAATATCAGTTAGAATGTCATATAAATGGGAAATAAAGCAATTCTGTAAATCAACATATAGACGAACAATAATGACAAAAACATTTAAAACATTTATTTCCTAGAGATTCTGAATATCTGTCTACTACTTGAGCGCCTTGAGCAGTCTTTTAGAATGGATATGTGCGCTTTATATTTGACATTATTATTACTATTACATTGTACATTCTCTCTCTCTCTCTCTCTCTCTCTCCATTTCCTTGTTTAGATAAACAGATAACTATTTATTTAAACACACAAACAGATGAAAAGAAAGTACATTTACCTTGACCAGATTCTGATGAACCATCTGTAGCAGGCATGATGTCATTCTCTCTCTCTGTTTCATTAATAAGAGTCATTCAAAAGGACCTCTCAGAACCAGTCAGAGTCTGTACAAAAACAACAGTTATGAGGTTAAAACAAGGAATTTAAAATGCCACAAATTCTTATCATTTTTTGTTATCATTTGCTCAAATCATTTGCTTTTAAAAATCAAATGAAGTGCCTTATCTATTGCATTACATACTGTACATGTATAAGATAATATTCAGGTTTCTGTATGTACTGTACATGAACACATTTCTCTGATATTTTTTATATGGTACTCAAGTTTTCTCTTTAGATATTCTCTTCACATTTTGTTTACTTATATAATCTTTATCATGCATGTCCTCTGTAACTCTTTTGTCAACATCAGTGTACATTGTATCAACTGACATCTGTACATGAGTCTAATTGACTGTTTATATAAGCGATTAGCTTGTTATACACAAAGAATTCATTGATTCTTCACTCAAGCATAATGTAGATCGATTCTGAGCATGAAAGAAACAAGGCGTGCATGGACATTACAATAAAAAGATGATGCATGCTCTCTACAATAAAAAAGCTTTAGTCCGTTCATCTTCAGCTGGTTTTTTTCTTAATTTGATGTAGAGGCCTGTCGCATGGGTACACTCTAGCAGCTTGTTTCTTCAATAATTCACAATGCTAGATGTACATGTAGCCTCCATGTATTGGTAATAATTAGTCAATCAATCATTGCTCTCTGTTCTTGATGTAGAGCTTGACAAATGGGATGTGATGAGTATCTGTAAAGGGTAATTCACAATGTTTGAAATTACCTTGATTACATAGTTACGGTAATTACATCCATTCGTCTCTCAGGGCATCATTTAAAGGACCTCAAATAATTTCCCTTCATTATTATTTTAGCTAAGTCTTCATGCAACTCAGACTCATTATGTACATGTATGACATTTGCAGTACATGTGTACTTTCGCAAAACAATTTAAAATGAGCACAACCGATTATTTCGAAAAGAGTACAGTTTTGTGTTAGTATAAACCACTGACTGATAGGAAATGAGTAGTCCTCTTTGATTGTTAGTTGCACAGTGTCACGTTCGAACGGGTTTTTAAAAAAAAGATCTTTAAAATTTATCTTTGACTTGAAAGGAATAAGGTTGAATATTTTCCCACAAGACATTAGCTCTTTAGGGAAAGTGGCATAGTGGGAATGCAATTATAAATGCATTCTTCCTCTCACATATCAAGCTGTTTTTTAATAGGGGCATATTACTCTCCATGGAGCACTTGGCCTTTTGTGGGAACAGTTATTCCATCCATCAAATTGGCAACAACTGTTCAATCATGACTCACGAGGAGAGTAACATATGAGCAAGAGTCGGCAGAAATTTGATCTGAAATGCATGAAAATATAATGATCCCCTTGAGCAGAAAAACAGTATTTGATATCATTTACATGGAGTTGATCATTTCAAGTGCATCTAATCATTCCTCCAATTATTAAAGAACAGAATGCTACTCCAATGAATGCGTATACATTATGTGAATAATAGAAATAGAAATGAAGGAAATTCACTGCAACATAGGCATGCAAAGTAGAGGATGGTATGAACAGCACAAATTCTAAGTATTATGTTAATTATCATGATCACTGACAGACGAAGTGGACATCACCGTAAATATCAAAAAGTCATTCTAACATGATGGAGTTATTATGTAAGTGAAGTAGGTCTTGGCTACTCAAATGTATGTATTGAATAGTTCAGTATACCGGTAGTATAGTGAATAAAGTATAGTACAGTACAATAGTATAAAATAAAGTAAAGTATAGTATAATCAAATGAAGAAGAATTCCACATTTCCCATAAAGCCACAGCTATGTGTGTTCCAGTCAAAATTACAATAAATAACTTCATGTACTGATGTAGGTTTTGCAGTTACAAGAAGCAAATATCCATCAGTAAAGTTAAGTTTTCGACAAAGGCACAAGATCCCTTGTCTACATACATGTACATACATGTATCAACAGAACTGAGATATAATTCTAATACTTACAGCGTTCAGCGATCAATACAAACAGCAAACAGAATAATACAGATCCAGGTTCAGAAGCTCAAATGAAGCAACATATTAAGTAGCTTAGCAACATCTATATCACTTATCAGAAGATGACAATACAATGACCTAGCAAGAAGCAACGCAACCTTCCAAAACGAAATTGCATCAACCACCATCATATCAATACACGACACCGATGTGAGAACTCTCCAATGCATAGCCCCTCACCATTAGGCAGAGAAACGATCTTGACAGCCGCAAAATCGCGAAGGAAAGCCGCACGGATCGAGCTCGAGCTCCAGAGGCGTTGAGGGTGGAAGAGATTTAATTGCCCCCAAGGCAAGATTTACACGCAGTCTTGTACTAGTCTACACCTCTAGAAGTTTTCCATTCATCAACCTCATGATCTTCTATACAGCGTGTCCACACACAAAACAATTTATCCCGAAACTCTATAACGATCGTCGTATAAAGAATCATCGTATAAATTCCAGGGTGTCCACACACACAAGAAAGTAATCCCAAAACTCTACAGCAAAATGTCGTATAGGTGCGCAGTTTGCTACTGCGGTCATGAAATGGAAGCGGAAATGAGAGGTCAGGTCTCCTTTCGCGATCCGACGTTAAGCCCTGCCCAGTTAGACTAGTTCCGTCCACACACAAAATTTCCGTGATTAAGCGTGATTAGGCGTGATTAGTTATTGAGTTCTAGTTCGAACGATGCCCAAACCTGCGTTTCGTTATACGACGTTTTGTTATACGACGTATCGTTAGTAGCGTCCACACACACAATTTCATCATATAACTATCGCGAAATGGTATAACTATCGCGAAACAGTATAACTAATCACGCCTAATCACGGAAAATGTTGTGTGTGGACAGGGGGATAGATACTTAGATAATAGATATATCCCATTCAAAGGGGTCTGGAAAGATTTTTATCGAAAGAAAGGGATCTTCTTGCAGCCTGATAAATTCATTCAGGTTTTCCTCAGAACAAATATTCTCCTGAAAGTGACATTCTAATGTGAAAGGTGACAATGGGTCTGAAAATGCAGACAAGCCTGGACTGTGTACAAACGTTTGAAAACATAGCAGGCAAACAAAAAGACAGCGAGCAATCATAGCATATAGAGCAGTAACACATTAGAGCAGGAAAGATGAGCTAACTGCTAAGGAATGACACATAGATGTGTATCCTAGATCATTACAGTATTGGTTTTGTTTTCAAGTTAAAGCCCAAGTCCACTCCGATTTTCAAAAATTATAACATGTTGTAAATAAATCAAAGGTTAAAACTGCCAAATATCACGGGCGTACTTCAATCAGGTGATTTTTAAGAGCGATTTTTGTTTCGAGTATTTCGAGCAAAACATTTATATTGCTGTACGGATGTGACGTATGCTCCTCACAACGAAAGTGCCAGCGGTATACATTCTGACAATAGGCTATTTTCGTAATGTAACCAAATTTAATGCATACGTCTTTGTGAAGTGCCTCTATACAAACTATTTCATTCACCTGATAAGAATAATAGTGTTTATTATTCTTATCAGGTGAATGAAATAGTTTGTATCGAGCACTTCACAAAGACGTATGCATTACATTTGGTTACATTACGAATCTGTGTTGTGAGGACCCTACGTCACAACCGACTCGCTCATTAACTTGCTTTTTGGTCATTAAAAAAAATTATTAAAAATAAATCTGAGCACCATTTTCCAAAACCAAGTTATATTTGGGCTTTTTAGATTTTTGTCTATCTAATCAGCTCAACTTTTCAGTGGAGTGGACTTGTACTTTAACCTTATATTGGATAGACCTGCCAGTTGCCAGAGCTAGAAAGGCAAAATATTCTTTAGAAAATAATATGAAATTGTTCTCTTACTTACTTTCCCTTATTTTCTTCATTAACTTCTTTATTCATCCATTACTTGCCGCTTTCATTCATCCGTACATTCAATCTTCATCCCACATTTGATTATGATTTTGTCAAGTCATTCAATAAATACTCTTCGTATTCATATCTTTTCAACAGAAAATTTCTGCAGAGAGCTATATAAAGACAAAGTGTTAACTGTTATCTCATATTAACAGAAATAATGCCCTTCTGGCTCTCAGCAGACAAATTTTGAGCTGCGTCTCCCAGGCATGGCGTCTCCCAGGCATGGCAAATTTTTTTTTTTTTTAATTGAAGCTATTTTTCTATTTGCCATTGTAGAAGCGGAAATGTATTCGCAACATTTTTTGATTTTATTACTAGAGGTGTTTTGGAGCTTCCATGCAGAGCTTCATGTAAATCTTCTCCCATCCAGTGCATTATCTACAGTGGTTTCTACTTTGTTATAAGCAATCAGGTGATACATGTATGCAAGTCACATCTTCCTGCTGTATAAGGTTACAACTGCCTGATCTACACATTATCTGCTCAGAGATACAGAAGGGCGTAAACTCGTATTGACTCTCTTCTGGCTCTCCACGCACAGCACGTTCTTATGTTTGAATTCCAGACTGTCGACGTACTCCCATTATCAGACATCTGCAGCAGTTGTTACCATGGTAACAGTATTCATCTGGTATCTGATAACAATAAAAGGAGCAAATATTCATTCTCACATGGATACCAACCACTTAGGCCCAGTGTAGCATCTTCATAGATTTCTATGAGATGGAAAGCTTGCATGGTGATTCACATGTTGTTGTAAACAGTACATGTTGTTCATAATTACATGCATCTACTTTGATTGACATGCATAGAGGTTTTTTTTTTTTTTGTATTTCATTTTGCATTGAAAAAACAAAGACGCAGGCAATTATGGTGAACTATTTCATATGCAGATATGAGTACTGTGGTAACTGTAGACTGATTTCACATGTCACATTAAATGAAAGAGAGAGAGAGAGAGAGGGGCGAACAGCTACAACTTGCTTATAAATATACATGTAAATGAAGGCACATTTTGGTTGTCGAGAGAAAAAAAGAAAATGTATCACACACATATCTAATCTTCATTCCCCTCCATGTCCCCATTCTCTATTCAGTACTGTAAAAAATAAACATGATATGTATTTTTGGTTTGGTGAAGCTAGAAATCTCAAACGTTGCATTTAAAACAATTTGCAGCATTTACAATGTAAAATACATTTCTGGTCATTACATTCATTATGTTCATGGTTTATAGTCTTTTTTAAAAATAAAAATCTAAACGAAAACATACTATTCATTCACAATGCAACCTGCATCATTATAATAATTAGGCCAACCCTGAAATAAATAATAATAGTAATAGCCTTTTTTTCATTCTCAATAAAAACAACATACATAAAGTATATACACAACAGAGTAATACCAATTGGATTTAGATGTAAGTGGGCCTAGGTTACACAGCAAATTTAAAATGCAAGCCTGTCGACAGTAAAGAGCTTCATCGTGATTGTATCCAAATCCGCAAGAACATGTACATGTAGTTACCATGGGAACAACTTCCTCAGTTTAGTAGTTCACATAAAAATCAAATGTCAGAAATGTCATCCGTGTGTCGCTAGTTATAAAGACAACACGTTTTCAGTGAGCTGAGCAGAGAGTCTATGAGAATTCCATTCAAGAAGACAGTTGTTCTTGTTTCATCAAGCATTATACTCATTGATGATGCGATATTCAAATTGTAAAGATAATTTTATCTTGATTTTGTACTCGAATTTGGTGCCCCTGTATTTTGAGAACAAGTCTGACTAATTCCAAAATTATGATATTTTGCATCATTCCTGGTTTATAATGCCTCAATTGTTGCCTACAATATGGAAATAAATAACACTAGAGGAAGATTTCATACACATGTTCATGTAAATTGTAAAAGGATTTGTTGAGCAGCATTGTGTGAATCATGAAGTTGATACCATTGGTGACACATTCTAATGGGCCCTGACACTAATGGCAAAATCAATCACGATTCAGCCAGACAGACTGGAAATTCAATAAATTCACTGAATTTGAGGATTCGACGGAGTAAACTGATTTGATTACTTAGGATGAGCAACCAGATTTACCATATTAGAGCTACTCAACCAAATCACTGTTTGCAGTGACTCCTAGTCATTTAAGTTTTTGTAGGTGACAATATAAAATAATAATAATAATAATAATTTGTTCTTATAAAGCGCTTTTCAGGACCGCAGGCCCTCTCAAAGCGCTTTACAGATATATATTATTACCCCGGTCATTGGATTCAGGCTTACCAGCACACAATGTATGCACACTCTCCACTCCCTGGGGAGCATTCCAGCCAGGCGTCATTTTCACAAGCGCACACTTGCTAATCTAAGCACATTAGCTTTCGCATCCTACCAGGTACCCATTTAACACCAGGGTGGAGAGTGGCAAATGTAGATCAATGTCTTGTCAAAGGTAAATTCTTACAAGGTTATAAAAATATACATTTTGCTGTCATGGGTTGAAAAAAAATCCAAACTATTAAATAATAACAACAAAAATATGCCATACCGGTAGTTACATTAGATATCATACAAAATATATAAGAGACATTTATGTTTGGGAGTTTTGTTGTTTAAAGATAAAGACCAGTCCTGGTCATGCGATTGCATTGTGAAAGAAACGTTGTGGAATCGATCAGAAAAGGTTGATCATCTAGCATATAAGTATTGGTGTGTACTGCAAGGTTCTGAAATCATCAAAATGATAAGAAATTTGGCCCAGTCTTGGTAAAGTTACAAGCACTGTACACAGAAAAATGTATATGGGACTACACGACCACATGCGCGATATCTATTTGGTCCCAATAGATATAATAATTTACCAAATATATCAATTAGTAGGCAGTTTCCAGGCAAAATTTGTATCATCACGTATTAGTCAAAGCATATTCTTTCACATGATTGGTAATGAGAGCTTCCATTTCATTTTTTGAGAGAGGGGCGTTTCCAAAACTGGTCTTTACCTTTAAAGTCTCAAGATAAGTTGAAAATATCTGGAAAATATTTAATTTGATTAGCTGTCAATAAATCTTTAGAACATTTATAAGCACCTTATGATGTCAAGACATTCAAGAGTATGACAGGAAACGAAACCACTCGTTTCTTTAATTCCTAGTCTTGAGGGTTATGAAGGAAAACCAAATCAATGGCCAACCGACCATCAAGACACAGAGTTAGGTTTCTAACTGAGGGGCTGGTGGGAGAGAAAACATAGCTCACAGCAGGTACTGGTAAGCCCTTATGTAGTCAAGTTTCAATTAACATTTTTAGCACTGCAGGATATGAGAGCAGGGTCTTAGGTCATGTCTTTAGTGTGTTGAGTAAGGTACAGGCATTCAGATGGAGCTTTCCTCATTTGATTGAAGCAGTGTAGGAATCAATCAAAAACACAGATCCTGAAACAACCTACCGGTAAATGTTAAACCTGTATTTTTTTATTTTTTTATTTTCCATTCACTTTCATTTGCAAACAATAAAAAAAAAATTGTTTGCTTATTTATAAATCCATTCCTGTATTAAAGGGATCGGGTAACTTTGTCTCAGATTCTGAAACAAAATCCTGGATTTAGCTCATGATGCAATGATAGTTATAAACCTTTAGGTCAGTAAGGAACCCCATGACTTTTATAAGCCGATCGCCTGTCTGATTATCAAGATATTAATGATTGGAAATCGAAATCTAATTATGCGTTTTCCTAACGGTTTTCATAACACTACAGTCTATTGGGAAAAACGAGTATGGTAAAACCGGTCACTCAAAGATTTTTACTTTTTTGAGGCACTTTTTGATCATTTTGAAGCGCAATTTTTTTTTGGTCTTCAATATCACACCATATCACAGACACTGATAACACGTAGGGCCATGCATCTCAGATTTAACATTGTTAAACGATGCCTTTAAGCCTATACATGGAGATGAGGAATATGATAATTGATTCACATACCGGAGTACTGTCTAATGCAGGCAGGTACTGTATAATTTTTGTTCTTACAATTGACATTGAGGCAAAATATTGATTCAAATCATTGGATTTTTAAAGTATACAAACTTATGAATCCACATATCCATGTAAATGTACCTGTACATGCCTGTACATGCACAGCTACTACATGTATTAGGAGTCAATGAATGTTAATCACCCATTTACATGTACAGTATGTGATCAAGCAAAACACAATACAGGAAGTTGGTTAGAAAAGTTGGACATTCATTGCTTGTTAGCTCCCTTCGAAGCAATAGACTGGCTTACAAACATATTCAAATTGTATGCAATACTATGCATACTTTTTAAACAAAGGTTGTTCTTGAAAATCTGAAAGCTTGCCTGACATAGCAACATGTAAAGT
Organism: Mesocentrotus franciscanus; assembly: GCA_037976565.1. Taxonomy (NCBI): domain Eukaryota; kingdom Metazoa; phylum Echinodermata; class Echinoidea; order Camarodonta; family Strongylocentrotidae; genus Mesocentrotus; species Mesocentrotus franciscanus. Next base: position 42,718,397 of record CP137668.1, on the reverse strand, counting down.
ATAAAGACCAGATTCGTAGTATTGTAGTTCAATCATTAATAACAGGTTAATGTATAATACATGTAACTTGTCACTAGGTCCCCAGGAAAGAAACATCCATAAATTTGAATATATATATGTTATTAAACCAGCAATTCATGTAAACCCCAGGCATTTCAGATCAAGATCAAAGATCATGCGAAGTACAATGAAAAGAACTTAAGTGTAGATGATATAGATCTCTCGTCAAGGATAAAAGGCTTTTATATTACCGGCTCCATCTCTATGGAATGCTCTTTCACTTAATATTCAATTTAGCAGAATCCCTAGGAATAATGAAAACAAGTCTAGAGTCATACTGTTCTTATCATATTATGGTTGTATATTTGTTAAACAAGCATTTTCTCCCTTCTTCGTAAATGCCATATTCATCAAAAACATCAATAAAATGTGACATTAGTCATAAATTTAAGGTGGCTGGGGAAGGGAAGTAAGATAGACAAAGACCGAAATTTAAGGAATTTATTGATGCTCCGTTGAAAGGCATTAGCAACAATTTCAGTATGTTTACATACTTTTTGAGAGAGAAAAATCTCTCCAGTACACATACATACACTGTACATGTACATGTAATGTTTCTTTCATGATTAGGGGTAGGGTGGGGGTATTATTGAAAGGAATTACGTAGTATTATCAATTATGTGAGGAATGAATAGAATCATGGATACTACTGTAGTACATGTAGTAAATAGTACCAACATGTAGATAGCAGATGCAAGCCTATGTCATGGCATTTGTGATGCAATAGGAAGTTAAGAATGATACCCCCAACACTCTACTTGATACTAATGAAGGAATACACCTATTTCACAGAAGGGGTGTTTAAAAACATTTGTACAATGATTATGCATAGGGTAACTAGGGAATAAGTGTCTAGAAATTACTGTAATATTGTGTTAACTCCGGTAACAATAAGGTAGTAAGTAATAAGAAACAACAAATTCAACAACAACAAAAATGATAACAACGGTGATGACTTTGCTAATAATAGTAAAAGTGATAATGATGATGATGATAATAATATTAATAACCAATAATAATGATAATAATAATAATTAATAATTATAATAAAAACAATAATGATGATAATGATCAGTATGGTACTTTAATATGGATAGCTCATGATAAGGAGAAAATGAACATTTAAAATATACTTGAAGGATGAGACACTTATGGAAATTTGAATTTGCGATTGATCATCAAACTCAGACTCGAACTGCTCCCATTTCTTTTATACTAAAAATGAATACATTTCTATTTTTATTCGTAGTAAATAATTCTCATATGTAATTATGTATTATTATTATTATTATTATTGCTAAATAAATTACTCATTGCGGATGTAGTATCGAAAATAATATCGCTAGTGATATTCGTTTGTCTCGCAATGTGGTCAATAAGGGATCTAAAGGATCACGACGTTTCGTGCGCCGCTGCAACACTTCGTTAGGTGATAAAAACTAATGTATTGACCGCCGCGCCGGTCCTCCCGTAGAGTATAAAACATGCTTGCTTACATTAGTTTTTATCACCTGACGAAGTGTTGCAGCGGCGTGATCTTTAGATCCTTATTGACCACATTGCGAGACAAACGAATATCACTAGCGATATTATTTTCGATACTACATCCGCAATGAGTAATTTATTTAGCAATAATAATAATAATAATAATAATAATAATAATAATAATACATAATTACATATGAGAATTATTTACTACGAATAAAAATAGAAATGTATTCATTTTTAGTATAAAAGAAATGGGAGCAGTTCGAGTCTGAGTTTGATGATCAATCCCAAATTCAAATTTCCATAAGTGTCTCATCCTTCAAGTATATTTTAAATGTTCATTTTCTCCTTATCATGAGCTATCCATATTAAAGTACCATACAATGAATTTGAGGTCTCGATTCCTGGGCATTCACAACTTTTCAACCTTTGAAGTTCGAGTCTGACATGACCATACGTTTCACCCAAAGACCATCCAAGTTTGGAACGAACGTCCCATCCATATCATTGATGCACCCACTCACTGTAAACATGTTTGGTGCACTAGCCCAGCAAGGAGTCAAAAGAAATCATGAGCTGTACTGTACATCATGAGCTGTATATCATAGGCCAGCGTTTTTCAACCAGGGTGCCACAGGACACCTCTAGGCTCTAGCATGCCGCAAGAAAAATTTTGTTACATAAAAATATTCTGGAATAAAATTTCTTGAAACCAAATATCAGAAACCGCTAGAGTATGTAATTCCATGTGGAAGTAGAATTTCAAAGATAGTATATTTTCATTCTTCCTCGCTTGCAACATTTCAAGACAGGATGATTTCAGGCAGTGCAAATTGCCTGAATACTTCTATTTTGAGCAACGAGGTGCCCAAATAACCTTTCATTTTTACAGTTTATATATTTCATATCGAAATTACATGTACATGTATACCTCAGGCCTCACTCGCAACATTTGGAAACAGGTTAATTCTGAGCAACAAGGTGCCCAAATATCCTCATATTATATCGAGATGAGAGAATATATGATTTTTGTATTCACGTCTATTCGGTGTTGAGGTGCCCGCATGCCGCATACATTATTTTATATCTTAGCTAGTGTGTTGATTACAAAAGAACATTTTTACCATTTAAGAAATATCATTATTTTTGGCTCGCGCTCGCTCACAAAATTTAGAAACAAATGTACCCATTAATGTGTGCTTAGCACTTGACGAGTGCCAGGGTAATACAAAATAAATCTTCTGTGATGAATATGGAATCGGGCGATGCAAAACTTATTATTTCTTAAAAATAAAAGGGTCCCATGACTGAAAAAAGGTTGAAAAATGCTGTTACAGCATGAACCTCTCTGTGACTCCTCTTGCTGGTACAAGCTCTAAGACCAAGAGGCAAGAAATCGAACATCATCTTTTTGTTACCTGCGCCAATCGTTTGGTTTTCTTGCTTCTTCTTTTTTCTTATTTTCAAGTTTCGTTTTTAAAAATTTAAGTTAAAATTTGATTAAAAAAACCAAAAAAATAAAAACTATGAGTATGAGGTGATTTTAAAGGTACTATGTCCCATTTGCAGGCAAAAAAAATGAAAAGGTTAAATTCCAACGGCATTTGAAAGACAATACTAATTTAGAACTTCCCTAAAAAAGGGGGCTTGAAAATGTCTTTAAGTGGGAAAATAACGACTATTAGTTGTCGAATCGACTTAGGAGCTATAGAGCCAGTAAGTAATAGTCTGATTTTTCAGACCATTGTACCGAATGGTCGTACGTTTTATGCTGCGCAAAGATTCAATCAGTTTAATTTTGGCCATTACAAGAAGTGGGTTATTGATGTAGACAAATGCTCATGTACCCTTTACAGCTCATTTTATGTATGTTATTACCAAAGATGAAAAAGCCAGTCAGTCACTCAATAGTGTCTGACAGTGAAGTCTAGCAAGTAAACGGGTTTCCTTGCATAATTTGAATATTAGGACACTGCTAACATTTAAATTTCACAGATAGGACATACATGACATATTCATAATTCCTGCAAAGTTCTACAGAATTTGATGTTGGCTGCAAAAGGGACATAGTATCTTTAACCTTAAACTGGATGTGACGATCAAAACACTTGTCGAGATACCAAATGGTCCAGCAAGGTCTTGGTCTACGTAGATGTAGCTGTAGACTACAAATTATTGTTACCCATACAAGGCATTTTAGCTGTAAAATAAAAAGTCATATTTTGCACGCTGCTCCGAATACGAAACCGGAGCGGGCAATATTTGCCATATTGCCCTCTTCCAGGTTTTCCCCGTAGACCACTAGATCTAGTGCTAAATCAGAGGGCAACATTCTGCCATATTCCACTCTTTCTTGTCAGTGCGCATAAATCAAACTAAAAAGTGCATACACGTTAAAATGTACGCGCGGTAACAATTTACGTCACAATGACATTTTCATACATTTTCATCTCTGGACAAGAGTAAGGGAAATACATGCATACATGGTGAGTTAAAATCATGCTTGGCCTTGGTATACGCGTTAAAATGTACGCGCGGTAACAATTTACGTCACAATGACATTTTCATACATTTTCATCTCTGGACAAGAGTAAGGGAAATACATGCATACAGTAATGATACACTGTACATGGTGAGTTAAAATCTAGACAGAAATAACCGTCTGGTATGGGTCATTCTTTAATAAAACTGACATTTGTTGACATTCCCCATACACAGACGGTAACCAATACGGCTCGCAACGGGGGGAGAGATTGAGCCGATTGTGCAGCACTTGTTACCCGAAACTTTCTCCCACGATTTTCCTTATTTAGATCTAATTTTCTGATTTATAAATCAGATAGAAATCAAATTTGTATTTTTTTTCTCCTATGTACAGTTGTATAAGTTTTATTACCTATTTCTAAATGCAAAATTTACGGACTTACGTATATGAATTATCCAATTGTTTATCTCGGAACCATGAAACGGCATTCGAACCGGTAATCTATGACATGACCCGGCCGATATATTTCGGGTCAACCGACCAAAACAAGCCCAATGGCCAATCAGAGCACGTGTTTGATATTGGACTTATGAATATTCAAACATCACCGGCTCAAGCCGGGCTGACTCATACGTAGCTATTGGACGTTCGAAAAGAAAAAATGAATATTCATCAACTCAAACCAAGATGGCTGACAACAAATCATGTTGGCTACAAGACTTTCTCGGATTAATCATTAATTTAGGATCTAAATGAGCAAGCTATCGTAAGTCAAGTATATATTTCCGGTTATTTATTATTTGTTATAATACTCAGTGTAATATTGCAGCCAAAATGAATATGTGAAGACGTAAAAAGTGAAAAACTCGTTGCATATCTCATTCATCGCGGTCCGGCCGAACCGAACCATTCGTTCCGCACACTACCCCATACGCCGTACTTCAGTCTATGTATAGAGGCGGTCAGAGGAGCCAGTAGACAGAAATAACCGTCTGGTATGGGTCATTCTTTAATAATAAAACTGACATTTGTTGACATTCCCCATACACAGACGGTAACCAATACGGCTCGCAACGGGGGGAGAGATTGAGCCGATTGTGCAGCACTTGTTACCCGTTTCTCCCACGATTTTCTTTATTTAGATCTAATTTTCTGATTTATAAATCAGATACAAAAATACTATGTCTATTTTTCTCCTATGTACAGTTATCAATTTTTAATGAATTATTTCTAAATGCAAAATTTACGGACTTACGTATATGAATTATCCAATTTTTATCTCAGAACCAAGGAAACGGTACGTTCATGCATTCGAACTGGTAATCTATGACATGACCCGCCCGATATATTTCCGGTCAACCGACCAAAACAAGCCCAATGGCCAATCAGAGCACGTGTTTGATATTGGGCTTATGAATATTCAAACATCACCGCTCAAGCCGGGCTGACTCATACGTAGCTATTGGACGTTCGAAAAGAAAAAATGAATATTCATCAACTTAAACCAAGATGGCTGACAACAAATCTTGTTGACTACAAGACTTTCTCGGATTAATCATTAATATAGGATCTAAATGAGCAAGCTATCGTAAGTCAAAGTAGATATTTCTGTGTTACTTTTCATCTTAATTAATATTCAGTGTAATATTGCAGCCAAATTGGATATATGAAGACGTAAAGAGTGAAAAATCTCGATGCATATCTCATTCATCGCGGTCCGGCCGAACCGAACCATTCGTTCCGCACACTACTGCATACGCCGTACTTCAGTCTATGTATAGAGGCGGTCAGAGGAGCCAGATGCAATCTCAGCGGAACAACCGTCGATATCAGAGACTGAAGCTTTCGGTCTAAGGAGCCAGATGCAATCTCAGCGGAACAACCGTCGATATCAGAGACTGAAGCTTTCGGTCTAGTTAAAATCATGCTTGGTACCAAAGTTGTATATCATTTGTAAAAAAATGCCTTGTAATGTTGTATTTTGTATAGTCTAGATCTAGAGGTTCTAGAAATCTTATCTAGAAAGTCCTAGGTAACAATAATTATATCGACAGTTTTTTGACACTATTATTATTAAGTATTATCATAATTGACAGGGCTTCTTTCGGGGTAGGCCTACACCAGACATGTTGACCGCGCTAAGACCATATTGCCCTCGTCTTCGACTCGGGGCAATATGAACTTAGCTTGGTCAATATCTCTGATGTACCCTCAAGGCTCAAGCCCAGTCAATATAATATAAATAGCATAGGCAAAGCCATAGCTTGGCTTCAAATTTAGCCGTCCCTTGCGGGAGATCTCCCGCCATGATGGACGCGCTGAACTGGGTCTGTGCGGCTGCTACTGCAGCAACGATACCTTGGTGATATACAACTAAATTTAAGACCTTTCCAACGGGGCAAAGTGCTAAAAAATTATATCTAACGGTGCCGATGTAAATAATTCCTGAACTTACCTTATCCTGCATCGTCCATAAGCCAGGAATCTCAAATTAATGCAACATTACGATGAGGTTCACATCAAAATGTGTTAGCAGTAGATATTGCATGTGTGTCGCGTGAGGGCGTAAGCAAAAAAATAAGTAGGTGCAAAAATGAGCTAGCAAGTACTGTAGGATGAAACTTTTACTTCCGAAAGGGAGATCTGCAAGAACCACGTGAATTGTGTTTACAAAATCAGTGGACCAGCTGCTACATCCAGCTAGCCCGCAACAGACGAGGATATATATGCTAGTGTGTGTTTTTTTTTTTTTTTGGGGGTTTTTTTTGGTATTTTTAATTTTTATTAAAAATTAAAGTCAATGACATAACATAATTATTTACAATAATATCATATCAATAAAGTAAATGGATGTATACAAAACACGGTACAACACAAAACAGCACAAAAAACACAAAAACAACTGTGCCTCATTCTAGTCAGTAAAGGCTCACCCTGACATGCATCAAGGTTATCATGTAAGAAAACCGAGACTGGACTCGTCAAGGAGAGGCTCCACTGAAATACAGTAATATTAACAATAGAATAACATAAATTGACAATAAGGAAGTATGCAGCCAGGGCACCAAAATTCTACAAGAAAGAAAGTGACCATTTCCTAAAGTGAGAGCTCAATTAACCTTTCTTTTCTGCTATTTTATATTCGATTTTCTGTTTCATTTTTACAAAAGAAAGGAAACCCTAAAAAATTTAGATCTACCTCTTGAAATTTACCGCGAATAGGCCTGATTTGAGGCACAGGAATACAAAATTAATACATACATTATTATGCCTGCCAACAATATCAATACCAAATATGAGTGAACTCAAAGTACAATGTTGTCTCCTTTGTCATATTATCAATATAATATGCAAGCTTTTTCCATATTGGAGCAACTCATTGGCGTAGCGAGGGGGTGTTTGGGGGTGTTCAAACACCCTTGGCAAACAGGGGGTGTTTTAGAATTTTAAAGACACCCTTTATCTGTGTTTTTCTATAGCCCCTGGCAAAAAAGTTTAAAATGTTTTTTAGTTGACGCGTCAAAGTGGCGGCGGATTTTTTTTTTTTTTAATTTTTAAATATTTTAATTTTACGATGACGTAAAGTGCAATACGCTTCACATTGCTCAGTGACAAGAAGACAATGGCAATTTATTCTCGTGTCACCCACATTGGGGTATTGGAGAAGTTTACAATCAGTTTGAATTTGTCAATTTAACACTGTACAATATACAATTCAAATCGAATTAATATTAATCAATAAAAAATATCACTAACGATGATAGTGATAAATATTATAATAATGATAATAATAATTATAACAATATTAATAATAATGATAATAATAATTATAACAATATTAATAATAATGATAATAATAAAAATACTGATAATAATAACTATAATGATAATTAATGACAAAATTATTGGAAGCAATTGAAAAAGAAAGTTACTGGCACCAGTAAATTGTTATTTGAATTAATGAATTACTGAAAATATTCTTGATATCAATTTAATAATTTGATATTAGACAAAATAGAGAAACATGAAGATAATATTGAACTCATAACATGTTATGTACACATACTTAAATTAATGAAAACGAAGCATTATACCTTTTAAGCGCGCAGTTGACATTCATTTACGCGTTAAAATTATAGTTATACCGCAGCGGGTTTTTTTTTTTTGGTGGTGGTCGATCTACCGCGTCATATTAGAACGAGCCTTTCTTTTCTTTTTTCTTGAATGCTTTTATCAATTTCCGACAATCAATTTTCATGTCGTCGTCATTTAACGTTGAAATAATAACTTTTGAAGAATTCCTAACGCACCCCCTCAAAAAAATACACATCTCTGATGAGGTGATGAGCGAATGGAAGCGGTTCTTTTTTTGGGGATTAAGTGATTACAAGTCCTTTCTCTCGACTATAGGGGTATAATAAAAGGTGTAATCATATTTGATAATGACCATACCACCCAATCCCGAAGGAAACCAGAACAGATGAATAGGTGAGACCTTACAGAGTTTATTTGAAGTGAGATATAAAGTAACAGGTGATTAGAGAGTTTTTGGGAGTCATACAATAGAGGGACTGTTCTCGCTAGCCGATTACACATAAGGCAGATATCTTCCCATGCTGCATCATTCATCTTGGCTCAAAACGTCTACTCAGAATATGCACACTGCATCTTGTATACCATGGACCCTACCACTCCATGCTTGTATATTTCCTTGTGAAAATAACAATTTTCCTCACAATTTCCATTAAAGAAACAACTTCATATTAAAAAAAGTGAATACCGTCTTGTAGAAAGTCCCCAAAGTTATAGGAAACAACATGGTTCTGATTTCCCTTGAAAATTAATCCACGAGTTATTAATGTATACCTATATATACATGGTGATTTGCACCACATTACGAAAAACAATATTATCATCTTTACTAAAGATATGCATTGTTTTTCCTCTTACTAAACGTCGATATCTTTTCGTTCAAACTTTCGGGGACACTTTTCTACATTCTAAATAAAACCCTCGCACACTCAACTATAAATTAAAGTAAGGGCCACTTGTCAAATGTAAATATTCGAACAGGATCAACAGATATGAACGAACAATCATTAGACATGTTAAAAGGGTGTGCACAGTGGCGTAATGAGCAAAAACGTTTGGGGGGGCTGGCAGACAAAAAATCCGCATCACCCCACTCTTACATGCAGGCCCCGCTGAACGTTTTTCAAAGTGGGTGGGGGGAGGCTAAAGTATTTACGATCAGGTAGAGCGTATAGTGTAAATTGGCGCGGGGTCTAGAGGCAAAGCCCCGGCAGGGGTCAAGGCAGGGGCGGATCCAGCCGGCGGCAAGGAGGGGCCGAAAGGGCCCACTTCGTGCGAAAATTTGAAAACCGTGCCGGTCGATTTTCCGCTCAGTGGGGGTAGTGAGCAATTTTTTTTTTGCCTCCGAAAATTTAAAATTTAAAAATCGTGCCGGTCGATTTTTCGCTCAGTGGGGGGGGGGGTAGTGAGCACAATTTTTTTTGCCTTCGAGAATTGAAAAAACAAATTTCACCACCACACCCCACTTGAGCGCCAGGAGGGGCCATCTTCTTTTTCCCCAAAGGGTGTTTTTACATGTTTTTTTCTAGGGAGGGGCCCGGGCCCCTCTCCTGGATCCGCCACTGGGTCAAGGGGCAGAGTCCCCGGAAGCTCACGGGTATTGGCATTTAATTACGGTCAGATGAGCATATTTTGATACCATATTCATGCCACTCAGGGGCGGATCTAGCTTTTGCCAATGGGGTGTTTACCAAATGACGATGCGGAGCATCGTCCACGAGCCGCGAAGCGGCGAGGCGATTTTTGTGTGTGGCTATTTTGAACCCCGTAATTAAGTGATGTTTTCTGGCATCTACTAACACAATGGAGACCATAAAAAGCAGTGCATGATAACGTCTTTTTAAATCAAGTAACAGTTTAAACAGTTTGACCCAATGACGATGCGGAGCATCGTCCACGAGCCGCATATAGCGGCGAAGCGATTTTTTTGTTGTTGCTATTTTGAACCCCCCGGCCCGTAAGTGATGTTTTCCTGGCATCTACTAACACAATGGAGACCATAGAAAGCAGTGCATGATAACGTCTTTTTAAATCAAGTAACAGTTTAAACAGTTTGACCCAATGACGTTGCAGAGCATCGTCCACGAGCCGCCTAGCGGCGAGGCGATTTTGGGGGCTATTTTGAACCCCCGTAAGTGATGTTTTCCTGGCATCTACTAACACAATGGAGACCATAAAAAGCAGTGCATGATAACGTCTTTTAAATCAAGTAACTTTTTAACAGTATCTGTTTGACCCAATGACGATGCAGAGCATCGTCCACGAGCCACGTAGCGGCGAGGCGATTTTTTGTTGCTATTTTGAACCCCCCGGCCCGTAAGTGATGTTTTCCTGGCATCTACTAACACAATGGAGGCCATAAAAAGCAGTGCATGATAACGTCTTTTTAAATCAAGTAACAGTTTAATACACAGTTATATCCAGAGTTAGTGCCAGAAAGGATGCCCAAAGTTTTTCCTGATGTTTTAACAAAGTGTGACTATATTTCCAATAATCTCAATTAAATTATGGCAAAAAATATACTTTGCATTAAAATGTTTGTTATAATAAGAATGTTAATCTACATCTGCACAGTTCAACTTTAGTTGATGCAGTTAAAAATGATTGAGCATCCCATTTGGCTTTTCATATTTAAGTCATTCGTAAAGTCATGCGTAACTTTACGAACAGCTTTATGAAACACCCCAGATGAGTTGAATATCTTCTCACAATATTTGCACTTGAAAAGTTTCTCTCCAGTGTGCGTTTTTTCGTTTTTTTTTCTTTTTTGGCGGCCCAAGGGGAGGTTTAAACCCTAACCCCCGTAGATCCGCGCCTGACACTGGCCGGTCACTAATTGGCGTGGGGTCCAGGGGGCTGAGCCTCCTGAAACTCAGGGATTTGAGGCATTTTATAACGGTCATTGAGCATTCAGGGGCCCGCCTTAGGCCCCCTGGTGGGGTCGAGGGGGCGGAGCCCCGGAAGCTCAGGGTTTTAGGCATTTAATTACGGTCAGATGAGCATATTTTGATACCTTATTTGTGACACTGGCAGGTCACTAATTGGCGTGGGGTCCAGGGGCGGAGCCCCAAGCTCAGGGTTTTAGGCAATAAATTACTGTCAGATGAGTATCCAGGGGCCTGACTTAGGGCCATTGGTTGGGTCCAGGGTTTTAGGCGTTTAATTACGGTCAGATGAGCATATTTTGATACCTTATTTGTGACACTGGCGACACTAATTGGCGTGGGGTCCAGGGGGCGGAGCCCCCAGAAGCTCAGGGTTTTAGGCATTTTATAACGGTCAGATAAGCATTCAGGGGCCCGCCTTAGGGCACTGGTGGGGTCAGGGGCAGAGCCCCGGAAGCTCAGGGGTTTTAGGCATTAAATTACGGTCAGATGAGCATCTAGGGGCCCGTTTTAGGGCCCTAGGTGGGGTCCAGAGGGCAGAGCCCCTGGAAGCTCAGGGGTTTTAGGCATTTAATTACGGTCAGATGAGCATATTTTGATACCTTATTTGTGACACTGGCAGGTCACTAATTGGCGTAGGGTCCAGGGGCGAGCCCCGGAAGCTCAGGGTTTTAGGCATTAAATTACGGTCAGATGAGCATTCAGGGGCCCGCCTTAGGGCCTAGGTGGAATCCAGGGGCAGAGCCCCGGAAGCTCAGGGTTTTAGGCATTTAATCACGGTCAGATGAGCATATTTTGATACCTCATTATTTTGTGACACTGGCAGGTCACTATTCTTTCTTTCTTTCTCTCTTCTTTCTAATTCTCTTTAGTATACTTTTTCCAAAAAGTGGGGGGGAGCTCGAGGCCCCGAGCCCCGTCGTTCTGCGGGCCCTGACATGTAGGCCTCTAAATAAGCATATTTCTTGCCTGACTGTAAATTTAGGAATTTGTAATTTTCCAACAAACGCATAAAAAGTATAATTTACTAAAAAGTGAGGAAAAATCTCGGAAAATTATGTCATTTCAGCAACATTTGTAAATCACCGGTATCGAATTAGAAATGAACCACGTTTGAATTTTATTGTGACACTGGCAGGACACTAATTGGCTCCCCATCAGTACGCCAGTGCCCCCGATCTACACCTTGTTGGCGGGAAAAATCGCAACTGATCTCCCTTACCTATCTTCTTTCTCTCTTTCTTTCCTTACCTTTCCCTCCCCCTTCCCTTTCCCTTCCCTGCCTTCTCTCTTTTTTAGGTTTGCTAGGGGAGGCAAGGGCCTTTCGCCCCCGATCCACATGTTGTTGGCGATATTAATCGCAACTGATCTCCCCTTCTTTTCACCCTTTTCTTTTCTTCTTCCTCTTTTTTGTTCCCTTTTAGCTCTCCTCTTTCCATTTCCCTTCTCTCTTTTTTTTTGGCCGGGAGGAGAGAGGCAAGGGCCTTGCCCCCGATCCACAACTTGTTGGCGGGAAAATTGCAACTGATATCCCCCTTCTTTTCTTTTCTTCTTCCTCTTTTTTTCCTTCCCTTTATCTCCTCTTTTCCTTTTTTCTTTCCCTTTCCTTCCTTCTCTCTTTTTTCTTTTTCTTTGCGGGAGGCAAGGCCCACTCGGCCCCCCCCCTGGATCCGCGCCTGTGGAACATTTCCTCCGGAAATGACACTCCTCGCCACATCCAAAACAAACCTTGGGCGCAGGCGACTGCGCATTCCCCGCGTACCGCCTAGAGCTGCCGCGATCTTCTCTAAGCTCTTCTCTAGGCCGGACATACGGGTATCCAGACTTTTCGCTAAACTGGATATACGGTTATCTACTAGTGTTACTGTTAGTGGCCACTTAGGCCCATTAGTGACTATAAAAACATATGCTCTTCCTGGCTATTTGGGAATGTGTCAGTTTGAAACAGAAATGGAGAAACGCGCATTTTGTTGAAAATCAAGTGATATCACGAACATTTATAAATCACTTGTATGGAATTGAAAATAAGTCATGGTTTGATTTTATTTGGGGGGGCTAGCGCCCCCCCAAGCCCCCCCACCAGTACGCCAGTGGGTGTGCATTAACTTCTTTCAAAAAGGTATTTTTGAAAGAGCAACAAAATACCGAATAAAATCTAATTTTCGGAGAGGTATAGTGCTAATAAATTCTACCACCAACCAGGCACATTAAATTTTAACGCACTTAATAGATTCATTAGTGAAACAGGATTAATTATTTCGGCACATGAATTTGTATTATTTTGCCTTAAACGTTTATTTTCTCCAGCAGTGTCAGTTGATTTGCACCATCCAACCCGGGGAGAAGTCACGTCTCCCTGATATCCAACTTGCCACTTCCATTCATACCGTCGGATACCGTCTGATTTGTATGACAAACTGATAATCAATAGAATGATGATTAAACGTCTCTTTCTTACAAACAAAATTTTAATGTTCATACTAGAACATAATTTTATACGTCTCTTTCAACGCACCAAACAAAAAGTCATCACTTTGCTTAAAATTGAATAATATTCAATCAACCCTATCCATTTTTCATTTGAATCGTCAAAATGCACTGTGGTTTATACTCGATTAACATATATGGACATAATTAATTATCATTGTCGTCAACATCGTCTCTATCAGCATCGTGATCGTCGAGTTAAGTCGTATATAATGCAGAGGGAAGGAGGGAGCCGAGAGAGAGAGAGAGAGAGAGAGAGAGAGAGACGAAAGATCTGATGATGATGATGATGATGATGATGATGATGATAAAAGACGAGAAAAATGTAGATCTGTAGGCCTAGCTACGATGCCTGAATTAAAAAGGAGGGAGTGATATGTTAAAAGGAATCCCTTCATTGTTTTAATTAACATAATCGATACCGCTTTACGCCATTCGTGAGGCGAAATGGGAGGCGAGCACTTATGAGATAATGTCTGCCCTAAATACAGTGATTAACACTTTGTTTATTGGAAGAAAACCTGCAAAGTTTCCCCACGCAGTTTGTTGACAATTTCTAGTCTATTTGGCTAAACTTAGATTATTTATGTTATTATATTTATAAAAATAATATATAATTTGATAATAGTGTATGTATATTGATGTTTATGCATGTCCCGTTCAAAAATAATTATTTGGTGACGTTGTATTTGTAGTAATGTTATCACATTTCTATCTGAGTAAGAATGATTTTGACAATTAGAGTCTGCAAGCGAGACTAATATAGCGCCCACCCTTCTACCACTTTTGACGACATGAATTATGTTTATACATGCACCTCGCGAAGTGCTATCGCCAAAAAATGAGGATTATCAGTGCTAGTATAGCCTGAAATTAAGTGCTAACAGCAATGAATGCTAATAGGAATATCCCAACATCGAACTTGGAGGGAGTGTTTCTTTCTTCTAATTCTCAACATTTGTTCAGGAACAAGACGAGAATTTAGCAGTTGAGACCTAAATACCCTCTTTTTGGGGGGGAGGGGGTGGGGGCGGAGTGGGAAATCTTTTTCAAGGAATATAAATTTAGATACCAAATCACGACGGTCAACAGGAACAAAGCTACATTTAAAAAAAATACATGTTTATCTAGCAGCATCAGAAGACTAGAACCTTGAGCATTTAATTAGAATAAATAATGGCGCTATATAAATCTCATGTATTATAGTATTATCATAATAAGATACTAGTTTAAAACAGGAAAGTATCTATATTGTCGACGAGTGAAATATTTGTATTTTGTAGGGACAAGTAAAATGGGGCTACACGTACATTACAGGCCTATAGAAAGAAAGGAAAAACAGAGGGGAGAGAGAGAGAGGGGGGAGATACAACCCCAGAAACTTAGCTTTATTGATTTGACCCCCCGCCTTTCCCCGTCGACTAAAAAATCAAAAAAGACCTACGACTATAAAGCAGATATTATTTTTGTCATTAGAATGCTTTGGTATGCAATCACGCTTGTCAAAATTATACTGTAGCACAACGGCACTGATGAACAAGCGCATCGGAATGTGACCGTCTGCTCACCGCAAAACCAAAATAGTTGTGATCCTTCCCAGAGCTGCCGAACACGATTTCATGTTTTCGCGATTCTTGTCTTTATTATACTATTTTTGTCACAATATCACCGTTATATATAGAAAATATGAAGTGGAAAATATAACATATGTATCTCTGTCGGAGAAAAGTTTGTCAATTTTGGAGGAAAATAGGGAGAAAAGTTGACCTCTATTTGCCCCGATTTGTCTGAAGTTGGTAGTTGGAGCTGACGCAAGTGTCAATAGACTCTCATTGTGTGTGTGTTTGAGAGAAACATGAGTCACTCATACATCACACAATAGCAATCTGTGTATCCGCACTGAAGTCAATGCCCCCTACAAGCAATTCACACAGAAGCTGGAGTTGAGATGGAGTTTACCAACTAATCTGGTTCCAAGAACTATTTTCCATCGAGAAGTTCGACGAAAAACATGAGTATTGTTGTCTTCAAACCAAGTTTTATTTCTTTGTCTACGTCTGTGTCTCTTCGTAATCGTTGGTTGTTTCTCTGAGCTCCTCGTTGCTGCTTGTGGCAATTACTCTGTTAACTCAATTTACTAATAATATATTAATTGCTCAAGAAACTTGGTTTCTGCGGAAAACAAGAGCTTTTGCAACTTTGCCATGGAAACTGTACAGGGCATTGAGAAGTCATGCGACCAGGATCATGTGGATACGAATGGAAAGACAGCAGGAAGAATAGATTTGTGTCAAACACATAATTTGAGAATGAGGACTCGAATCGGGTAAGGAAGATCCACTATAATATCATATCTTACTTTACTTTTCAGATCCACTATATTATCATATCTTACTTTGTTTTATATATCTTTCTGTATTGTATTGTAAATATGTTGTGCTCTCATACCCCTGAACGGGGTCGATAGAGTCAAATAAAATCTGATCTTATCTCTTATCTTATCTTATGACCATTGTTAACAAACCTAGAATTTCGGACTTTTCTTATCATATACTAGTAGCCTAATTATAATTTATATCATCTACTTGGGGGGGGGGTGTATACCGTGGATTGTGGTATAGTGGCATTGTGAAGGCTCTTGACTGTCTTGTATGACTATGAGGTCCCGGGTTCGCTCGCGCTCCTTGCTCATTGTTTACGTCATTCTTGAACAACAGAATTTGCCCACATTGCCCCTCTCGACGTGCGACACATGGTATAGCGGCTATAGCCTACACTATCAAATAAGAATTTTACAGTTAAATATATTTTTACACAACTTACTAATTAACGTTCAGTTCATTAATTTTGATGTCATTTGCTATGAATGTTTTTATGTATTGTATTTTACCGTTTGTAAAACATTGCCCAATTCGGCCGTTTAGGCCGCTATGCATTAATTGTTATTCTTTTATTCTCAATAAAACCATTTATATCAATTCAAATTTCAATTTCATTCACTACCTGACGATGCATGTGTAATAATCATTGCAGGGACGTGACTGCATGAAAATCTGATCATACTACTAATGTGGCTACCGTTGGTAAATTGGAATAATTATGCCATATTACTTTTATTTATCATTCAGTTAGTTGAAGTTACTTTGCAACTGCTTAGTGCTTATCATCACTGGTTAAATTCATTAATGTTTTTGTATTTTTTTTAATTTAACGGCGTGTTCAGTTGTGAATATATATATATAGACACTATTAAGCTATAATCTTTTTTTATTAGCCTTTATTTGTGTTTTCAAACAATTGACCAACCCAGTAGAAAATGTAAAGTTACCCAGAATCACTTCATAAATTCGTCATACACCCCTTTGCGATAGAAATTAATAGTCTATAATAGTCCATGACCAGACTCTAGAGTATCCCTGATAACTTGGACCATGTCAAGTGAGAGCGGTATCAAACGAAATGCTTTTCTGCGATAAGAGATACATGTAAAAGCCAGGGTAAAGATCTTCAGAAAATGATCTGTACCATGTCTCCCTTCAAACCCAAGGATAATGGTCTCACTGGGATAGCTGTAATGTAAGCATTCCTTCTTGACACGAAGGGGAGAACAAGACATTTCACATGTCATCATTTTTTAGCTCGTCTTAGGCCTATTTCTGATTTGAAATATGACAAAGTTATTACTAGTTCTAATATTAATAATGATAATAATGTATTAAAGCCCAAGTCCACTCCAAAAATAACTTACTTTCAATAGAACCAGAAAAATCAGACAAACCAATCAAAAAAAGTTTGAGCAAAATCGGATATCTAATAAGAAAGTTATGAACTTTTAATGACATGAAAAACTTTGAAAATCACTACACCAATTGGCAACTCACTCATGAGTCTGTGACGTATGGTCCATAATATTGATAATATAAATTTCCTATTTTCACCCTAAGAATCTTATTTCTTCACACCAGCATCCAAGTTAGATTGTTAGTAATATGTTTTTGTGTGGATGCACAAATAAAGGGTAATTTTTGTCCAGTTAAATCATGAAAAATTGAATTTTGATAAACTATTTATATAAAAATCAATAATTATGAAATACAATATTCAGAAAATAGTATCGATTCTTCAAAATTCATAAAAGTTTTTGTGAAATGTCATGCAAGCAATATGATACAAATCATATAACCTGGGCAAAGGCATGGGGAAATCAAGTTTTGGGGATAAAATGGGAAATTAATGGGATTAAACTATATAAAGCAATTGATAAGTTGTGAGGACATGACGTCACAAACTGATAACCATCTTGGCAATTTGTGTTGTGATTCTCATTGTTCCATAGTTTTACATACTATTTCAAAAATTCATAACTTTCTTATTAGTTATCCGATTTTGCTCAAACTTTTTTTGATTGGTTTGTCTGATTTTTCTCCTTTTATTGAAAGTAAGTTATTTTTGGAGTGGACTTGCCCTTTAATAGGCCTATTTACCCTTGTTGTCAGGTTTGTGTGAGCGAGTAAAAAAAAAACAGTCGACCACTTGAGAGCGTAGTTACGATCTCCTTCCTGTTTACATGTCCGTATAGGAAAATAATTTGAACCTCTAGCCGTGTCTTCGAATTAAAAGATTAAATTTGCAAGCTGTAAAATATCACAATATACGAATGAAGATTTTGTTTAAACAGCGCGTGGATCCGCATGTTGCCAGATATTTTGTAGACAATGGTGTGGGGAGGTGCATGGGAGGGGCTAGGAGCACAATGACCCCTCAAGTCTCAAGATATCTGCATCAGAACAGCCTTTTTTTTTGTTTTTGAAAAAAATTACCCCGTAGTTCAGTGACATTATTTTAAGGCTGTTCTATCGGTTGGGTGTAAACATGAAATAGTTAAAGCCCCTCTGCACTAGTTTGGCCAGGAGGGATTAGAGGGATTAGCGTGGTCACTGACGGGTGGTTATCTCATCAACTCAGCTCTCAATGAACATAAGAAAAAGAGGATCATGGGGACCAACGGGCACCGCTTAGGCATTGTTTTCTATATAGAGGGAGCAAGTAGCTACAAGTAGTACAGTGGTAAACCCCTAACCCCCTAGATCCACCCCTGATAATAACCTAAAAAGATCACTGCACTACATGTTGACATCCCCACTCCCAATTCCTTCTATTTTTTTAACCGACCACGCTACTGGCTGTTGTGTGGAAGAGGCATGTACCGGCGATACGCGTGTGAATGTCGCTTCATATTTATAGCATCGCATGTATATAACAATGGTTTATCGTACATTATTAAAGAAACTCGGTGGGACAACGTTTAATACTTTAATGTGATTGTATTTTCCACAGTCCACACAAACAAACTTATCAAAAGACAAGGAGGGCGTTTGATAAATTGAAATAAATTGAAATAAATTGAAATTCCCTTTTAAAGTAGGCCCTACTACATTTTATGAAACAATTACTCAGTTATGAGTCCATTTTTTAACCTCTGACATTTTTATCTCTGACATTTTTACCTGGCACCGTTCTATCATTAGTATGAAATATACTTTTTTCATTGTTGTACTAAGCAATATAACCGAATTGCTAGGAGCTAGTATGAGATTCCTAATCGTTTTTTTTTTCTTTTTTGATCTCTACTTTTAAAAGTGTATAACATTTTTTTAATCCGTTTATTCTTTGAATTTCATTTATTATTGTTCACTAGCCAAAGATCATATGATTGGCAATAACTCTAGAAATATGTGTGCTACATTGGGATATTTGGTTTAAATTAAAGGAACTCAACAAGCTCTTCGCTTTGAGTCATATATCAGTATATTAAGTCATGTTTTTTTTTACAACTCGTTTCAGGGCAAAATGTGGCCAACATTTCTAGTCAAAATATCCAATCCTTGTGTCATATTATTTCACACCACAAGCGGATCAGATTCTTTGCAGTTTAATGGGATACAATGATACTAAAAATAACTGTTTGTGACACATTGGGGGAACTTCGCGGTCAGAATCGGAGAATTTGAAATTACTACTGTCTGGCCACCGTCACCTCATGTTCGGGCAGCGGGGTGCCTGAACATGGATTTTTAAATGTCTTTTTTATTGAAGTTTATATATTGGTCTCTATCTCCCTCTCTAACAGGAGAAGATACCCGACGCCAATGGCAGAGAAAGTGCGCCACAAGCGACATACAATGAAGAGTATGGCTAGGCCTCTCAAACAATGGTTGTATCATCACAAAGACTACCCATACCCGAATAGAAAAGAGAAGCTACTTCTATCGATGGAATCTACCATGACCCTAGTTCAGGTATCACTCTCTGAACTTGTTCATGTTATAGTGAAGTCAAAAGGCACAGGGGGCATATTGCAGGAGGGAATGGGAGAGGGGGAGGGGCTTGAGGGAGACTTCGGTGGTTCCAAAACTTCTAAAGCCTTGTCGTCTGTCGGCAAATCGAAAAGCTTGACAAACATACTGTATTTTTTCTTTGGAAAATTGAATTTCATAAGACCCAACATTCTCTTGTATCACATTTCAAAATCGCTTTTGATGATTAACTTACTCTGTTCACATTGACGTATATTTCATGTGTATTGTAAGTTGTAGGTTTATTTGTATTTTTTTTGTTTAATATGTGATTGTTTGTCATTGTATTTTGTTTGTTTATAGCAATTAGAGACTTCGGTGGAAAGCGCTTTATAAGCACCGTTTTTATGATTATGATTATTATTATTATTATTATTATTATTATCGACTAATCTGAATATCTGAAGACTCCTTATATATTGTCGAAATATTTCCGGCGAGCTTGTTGACAAATTTTGTCCTTCACCCCCCCCTCAAATGTCGTATGGCGACGCCCCTGACAACAATAATATTTGTTTGCGGTAAATCTGAATTGTTGAGAAGTAAATCTAAACATATGGCTAGAGGTGCCATATAATTTTGTATAACTTCAGTAGAAATGCTCAAATGATGCATGAGTTTCCTCTTTCTTTCTGTAGGTGTCCAACTGGTTCGCTAACGCCCGCAGACGTCTCAAGAACACTGTACATGATCCGGAGATGTCGTGGGAGAAGCGAATCCATAAGTACAACAAACACGTGACTGGTAACGCTGAGAGGCTAAGCATCAGCTCTGTGGAATCATCAGGGGGAGATGACTTTGATGAGGAGGAATTCGATGGATTCGAGTCTGGTAAGGAGATGTACAACGTACCCATCCATCACTTGGAGCACACTGGGTTTTTTTCAGTATAGGTCTACCATTTCAAGAGAGTAGAATGACGTCCTCATATTGGAGTGGCAATTCTTTGTAAAATTTCACGATGCTTCAAAGAGGGATGCTTTATGCCCGTTTCAATATCCACTGTGGCATTCGAAGATGAAACTTACAGTAGTACAGACAAGACCGACACCAAAGCCAGCAAACAAAATATTTTTCCCCATAAATAATGACCAAGATTCGATCGGCTTGAAGTCAGTTTTGAGTCGGTTTGAAGTCAATTTTTAGTCGGTTTGGCGGTGTGACTGGGGTATTATTTTTGTTCAATGTACTTTTGAAATGAAATGATAGCATGGCATGTCTGGAAATCTATCTTGGTATCACTATATTAAGGTTAGGAGGTGGTTGGGAGGCGTTTGGGGATTGTATCAATCACTCAAGGTGCCTTTTTATGGCTTCAAATTATCTAAACGTTTGTTTACATCTGCCATGTCTGTCATGTACGTGTATTTTATTTTCAACGATAAATTGTTCAATTGACAGATGATAGCAGCACTGTAAACTATGCCCAGGACGTCACGACGTCTAATAACGAACTGCAGGGCGTCAACCACAATGTTCATAACGCCACACATCCAGGACTTTGTTTACCGCATCTACCAGTACCTCACATCGCATCTCACAGCAACCACCAAGAACAATCCTTACCAACTCACAAGTACAAACATAGCATCATGCAACGCTACCTCAATGATACTTATAACCATGCTCAGAAGCGACAGGTAGAGCCATCCACAGTCACTACTTTCATGGATAGCTCACAAACGCACATGCCGGAGAACTCTTTGAACCTGCCGAATTACACTGACCGCACCGCTGGGAGACTAAATGGTCAAGAATGGTCCAAGTTTCGAGTATCAGGGTCAGTGAACTCTCACGAGTATGAACGCATGTCAACGTCACCAGAAACTACCATGTCTTCCAGCATCGGAAGCTATCGTCAAAGACACTGCTCTGAAGGTTAGACCTCTTACTTCAGGACTTTCTCTCTCTACCTCCCTGAGTCTGGCTTCTCTTAGAGGCAGGATATGCGAATTGTAAATTGTTTCACTATTAATTCACGGTCGGTACCAGGGCTCAAATTAATTTTTTGTCCGCGGGGGCTCTTTTTTTAATACAAATTTCCATTGAATTGGTACCCATGATACTCCTAAATTCTTTGTTATTTCATCATTATCATTTACTTATATAAGTCAGCATTTTTTCCCTCTTGCAACTTTACAAGTTACATGCAGCTAATGGTCAAATCTCCTTCCCTCTGTACGAAATGTCTGGTCCAAGCTCGTACAGTCGCCTCCTTGCCTATACAGGTTTCCTTTTACTAATTTTAGCTTTCGGTTGATTTACTGGTCGACGTTCATTATTTGCTGGTCTTTTGGAATCACCAGATTTTAGAGGATTCACGTTTTTCACAACGAAAAACATCTCCTCATTTCGGTCCTTGCGCGATCGCCTCTAGCTCCAGCAGATATAGGGTGGCAGCGTGCACACCGGTATACTACCGGCGCTGCTGACGGCCGCACTGCACTGCGAGCTTCCGTTATTTTGTATCGGTAATACTCATAGAGATGTGCATAATTATGGGAGATATAGTGCAATATCTTGCGGCGAATACGCGTTCACTTGTTTACAATATGGCGGCCTCAAGACACCGAAAAATTCGAGCGAGAAATCCTGCACGCTAATCTAACTTCCATAGTTCCATTTCATTGGTTTAAGGTTTGAAAGTTGAAACTCAATATTGTTTGAAATTAAGTTATAACAGAAAAGATAATCTTTATTTTATAATTCCACGGGGGCGATTTTTATATTTGCAATCGCCCCCGTGAGCAATCTGACGGAGGCGATTACATAGCTCACGGGGCGAATCGCCCATCGCCCCTGTGTATTTTGAGCCTTGCCTCCCACAAAGAAATGATAAGTGACACAGAGTCATAAGAAACGTTAATATCAATCACTACTTAGGTATTAACGAAATTCTGATGAAAAATATATTTCCTCAATGTTGTGGGACCATCTACACCAATGCGATTATGCCACTATTTTACCCAAAAATGTTAAATCGTAGCGCAAATATTAAATATTTGACCTCGAAGTTGGATGGTTTCGCCCCTCAATCTGGCATATCTGATATTCAGTATCATGCGATTTCTTCTCTCCTTAGATTACTCCTTATCTTCATCCTCCGACGATTGGACATCATTCCTCAAGGACACAAAGAGTACTGACTTCAAGAAGTAAGATATTATCCATGCTCTGTCCTAGTATACGCATGCACGAGGCGTCATTTACTGAAGCGGGACTGACAGCGAATCGGATGCGTCACAAGATAGTGATAATGTACTAAAAGTGGATGCAAAATGACCAGTGCAAACATTGATTTGAAGTAACTGGCGTATGGGCCAATTTCCTTCACAAGATTGATAAGCTCTGGTATGACACAATCTAAATTATATCCCTCAATGCAACGAGCATAAGTTATTTTGCAAGCGTTTCGAAAGCTGTCTACATAATTATCTCCTTAAAACCTCTAAGTGTGGATCTTAGCACGAAAACCGTTTTCTGTTGAACACTTCCTATTTGTTTTTCGTTACAATTCGTCGGCGTTATTTTGAATCGACGAGTCCGTACAGTAATATACATGTAGCTGACGGATTCGTCGGTTTAAAATGACGCCGACGAATTATTTTCACACTGTGTTGTCTCATCTCATGTTCCTTATAGCCTCCTTCACAATGCTACACAGTGTAGTTATTAGTCATCTGCTAATTGCTGGAGTCGAAACTACGACCCTCAAATTCGACAATCGAAAACCCTACCGCCACCTCCATTGCACTTCCTCAATCACGATTGTTCTTCATTATCATTTCTCTTTCATTTTTGTGTGATTTTTCTTTTTCTTTCACTTTGTTTTAACCTAGCGTGGAGGAAGAAGAGACGTACTGGCAGGAGATAGTAGCAGCTGTCGCTCTTACCAACATGGCGCGCTCCCGTCAACAAGGTAAATAGCCGAGACGGTGAAGAATAGAACTCAAGAGTGAGATGGTCTGGAAGAATCACAGGTGGTTATTCGGAGTATAATTGAGGTGGATGAATGCTAATAATTCATAAAGAAGGTATAGTCCTGTCCTGTGTAGTGGAAAGAACCACAGACAGTCGTTTTGAAGATTCCAAAATCGTAAACCTGCAGTGTAATCTACTTTCCTCTAGCTTCAAGTCATCGGGCCGCTGCAAGGGAAGTTTGTGACAGGAGTTATATGATTTTCTTTGCAGGATTAGAGTTTAAAATTATCTTCATCTCAGGCTAGTCTACGGAACAGAAGTGATCTATCATTCGAGCTACATGTTGTTTCAGTGGCGGATCCAGGGGCCGGGGCCCGGCCCTCCTAAAAAAAAACAGGTAAAAACACCCTTTTTTTGAAAAAAAAAGAAGTTGGGCCCCCTCCCCTGGCGCCCAAGGGGGGGGGGTGGTGGTGGAAATTGTTTCGGGGTGGTGGTGTTTAACGGGCTGGATCCGCCCCTGTGTTGTTTAATGTGGAACATTTGTGATTATTTTTATATGACACACACACCGAATCCGGAATCGTCATCTTGATGCGGACGCTGCAAGGGAAGTTTATGACAGGAGTACATTTCAAATGATTTTGTTTACCCGATTAGGGCATGAAAAATGATTTGTTAATTTAAAATGGAAACTGAACCAGGTGAGCTATCACTATACAACATTTTAAACATGAAGTCTATGAAGATGCCTAGAAATAAATTCGTATCGACTGTAAATATGGTTTTACTTGGAACTCGCTTACAGTAACAGTTCCTTGGTAGAGATTGCTAAATTAGCGATGAACATCTATCATGGGAATACTAGGAAGAGACGGCAATATATCTGTTTTTAAAGGATATTATTTATGAGTGCAGTTAGGGAAATCTTGGTTAGGAAAGGACCTCAAAGAGTTGTCTTGCTGCCACTACGGTCATAAATATTGAAATCAAAGTTTTATGAAACGCGACTTTGTAAGATTTATTAACAGCAAGGTGAAATGGACAGGTGTCCGGTTTGGCAAAATGGTGAAAATTAGAATCTCTCACCTCTTCTGTTTGATTTAAAGGTTATTGTGTCATATTATAGAGCGTTGATATTTGTTACACTCTCGTATAATCGTCTGTGTTCATAAAAAATAGACTTTTTCATCGGTTTGTAAAAATGGGTTTCCAATCATCACTGTGAACTTCGATTGAATGTAACTTTTTAATTACCTCCTGCCATAGTCGTTTAACTTTATGACAATCTAAAAATAAATGTTGGTATGTCTCTACTTCTTGTCTACAAAAGGAACAAAAATGGTCCGACTCAAAACCAAATTTAAAGAGCTCTCTTTTCGTATATACTTGAAACTCTCTTGTTGCTTAAGACATATTCTAAAATACCTCCCTCTACTGTCCATCAACAAATAATGTAAGATCACAGCTGCACTGTATGATCATTTGCGAAGGAAGACATAAACTACTGTATATATATTTTAAATTGTCGTCCCTGGGAAGACAGCTCTAATCAATGTGCTATTTTTAGATGGCGAGTAGTGCTGTATACATAGCTTGTAAACCTACCACTTAGAGTAGACTAGGTTTAACAAATGACATAGTACTTCGGGATGCCAAAGATTACGAAAAATCTCCTTTTAATATGTTAGAATTTTTAGATTCATCTTTGTTATTGGTTGTTTTCGAATGTCTTTGTGTTTTCATTTCCTTTATAAAATTCTTAAAAATTACTTGCCAAAGGGATTATTTCCATTTTATGAACTTTTTTGATGTACATAATGTAACATCTTTTTAGTTTTGTTTTACCTTGTTTCTTACATTTCGATTGAAGGTTTTCTTTTGTAGTGTAAATTGATTTTCAGTAGACATGTTTTCTGGGTTGCATACGACATTGCAGATATTACAGAAAAAAGTTACTACAGAAAAAAAAAAAACAGAAAACAGAAAAACCTGTTGCCATTCTACGGTATAATTTATATCCTTAATTCTGGCTGTAGAACAATGTAATATATATATAATACATGTATACTTATGGTACATTGTTCAGGTGAACATAATTGGTGCTTTCCTACTGTATGTGGCATATCTTACTCCCCAGAGATCATGCATTTTAATGTCCTTTCCATCGTTTACACAAGCTGTCAAGCTTTCTCCCATTTTGTGGCTTATAAAGATGAAGTTGAGTTCTGGTCCTGCAGTTGTACTGCGACACTGTCTACAAGTGATTGGGAAAGGCTGATAGCCGCTGATTATGTAGCCCATATTCAAGAGGTTTTTGAATCATCAAACTCATTTAAAAATAATTGAGTTGGTCGTGATGAAGGTCCCATGCACTGCACGCAGAAAGACTATATGGGACTACATACACATATGGCGTTGAAGTTTAGTCCAAACATTTCAGCTATTTTCTTTCATCTTTTGAATATGAGGGCATTTGAAGAAAACTATTTCTTTCAGGAAATATTTCTAATATAATTCTCTTCCACACTGTAACATGAAAAGAATTAAAAAACTTACAAATTACTTTCCCCTTGACCAGAACTCAATATTCTCTTTGATATCAGCATGAATATCATAAGTTCAAACGTTTGACCTTTCAAAAAAGTTTCTTTGCATTAAATTAGTGTTCTTTTTCAAACCACTTATCATTTATATATATATATATATATATTATCGAGAATCACTGTGTCCGCGTTATATATTTATAATGTCTTGTATTATAAAGGCTTTTTTTCTACATTTGTGACTGGCGATTGATTCTTGAACTTGTCCGAAATGATTAGGCAAATACATGGACAAAGCATGGAATGTGAGAAGAACATAAGAAAGGGGGATATAATTTATGGTGTTATGAATGATATACAACCCCCTGTATTATGGAGAGTGATAAAATGAAAAGAGAGTGGGAAAATTAAATTAGGGAGAGAGAGAGAGAGAGAGAGCGGATGAGAAAGAGAATGATGGAGAGAGAAGGGAAAGAAGAAGAAGAAGAAGAGAGAGAGAGCGAGAAAGAGAGTAGAGAGGGAGAGAGAGTGAGAAAGAACAAGGGGAGGGAGAGAGAGAGAGAGAGAGAGTGACAGACAGAACAAAAAGGAAGGCGTGAAGAGGGGCTTTGAATGAAACGAAACGGTATTTTAAACATGAAAAACAAAATACAACTCCATGTATATATTATTATATATATAATAATTGTCATGATATTTCTGAATATTTATTTTAAAAACGAATACACGGAATCACATGAAACTTACAACGAGCTATAACAAAATAATTGCTCATCTGTTTGTATAATTATAAACATAGATGGTCTCCCTTTGTCATACTGCTTTTCTCATTACATCAGAAAACACAATAGGATAATATATAGCAACAATGAATTAACTAGATGATATTCAAGTGGCATGAAGTCATCGAATAATCGGACACTAATATACATTATTTCATATTAATATATATACATATACATATATATATATATATATATATATATATATATATATGTATCATCACATACTTTGGGCAAGATCTTACAAAATGTTTTTAAAGAGTTACAAATAAGCAAAAAACAAATCAGCAATGAGTTACAAATAAGGAAATAATGAGATCTAAAAATGCAACCTTAACATAACCCAATGCTTACTGCACGCATGATGTTAGAAGATTATCATTTACTCTGGAGCTACGTATTGTATGTGAACTGCAGTCATCATTTGGCTTCATTTAAGAATGGTATGAGTTTGTTCATAAAAGTATATAATGATAATACCAATAACAATAATAGTAATAATAGTAATAATGATAATAATATTAATGATAATAATAATATTAATAATATTAATAATAATATCAATGATAATAATGATAATAACAATAATACAAAATAATAATAATAATAACAACAACAATAAAAACGATATATCCATTTATAAAATTATAGAGCATCTATATACCAACATACTTTACTGCGCGGTCTGCGCTTGACACAAATTATATTAGCCCGGGTGTAGCTGAGCATCCATGGCCATGATGACAAGGCGCTGAAGCGTGCAGTGGAATATGATTTACTTGCATGATGAATAGAACACAGATACTCCAAGCGTCCTTTTAAACGTTTGAACTTCATTCAAAATATAACCAAACTTGACCTCATCTCATTCTAGAATGAGGCAAGCTGAATGGGCACACAGGGGAACCAGGTGAGGCTAGGGGGTGGCTCCCGATAATTTTGTTTTAAACTAACGACCCCCGATAATTGAATAAAGGTCTATTCATATCATAACGAGATGGCCTCTTCATCATGCGTCAATTCAATTTCGGGTACAACAATGGAACTAAAAAATTCTGTATTTTATAATGGACAATGGCACTTTTTTTAAAAAAGGTTTTGAATTACATTGACAAAATAACATCGAAGAGATTTAAACTACCGACCCCCGATAATTGGATAAAGGTCAATTCATATCATAACGAAATGGCCTCTTCGTCATGCTTCAATTCAATTTCGGGTACAACAATGGAACTAAACAATTCTGTATTTTATAATGGACAATGGCACTTTTTTTCCAAATTTACAACACTGTATTTGCGAGCAGCTCTCCATTTGTGATGTAAGAAAATAATTGCCATTCATGACTGTTATCCGTCATTTGCTTTGGCGCTCGGGCGACATTGCCCCCATGTTTATTTCGTCACAGATTTAGGGCCTAGGTAACAGTTTGTGTCGGGTCCATCGTTGAAGCAAATAATTCGACTAAGAAAATGACAGTGGTTGAGCAATATCCGTGATAACACAATCTCAATCTTATACTACTTAAAGTTTCTGCAACTGCCCCCTAAACAGATTGGTGAAAAGAAAGAAAATGTATGATATTTCTAACCGTCATTGTGAAAGTAAATTCATACATCATCATGATCTTTTCCTTCTACTCTATACCAATCATTTTTAATCCATGTTCAAATTTAAACAATAAGTTGGTCAAATACTTCAATCATCTTTTGTCTTGCAATAATACGTTTACACCATTCTGAATCACATATTTCTTCAGGTAAACATCATGTATTGCAGTACGTGACCCCTTGATTTCATGTCATCTACCAACTTTCCTCTCACTATACATACCACCATTAAAACTATTTTACGATTAATACATCACAAAAAATAGAGTATAGTAAAATTTAGAATAAGTATTATCTGTTTGCGCACGAGGCGTCTTTTTGATTGCGTACTATAACCTGCATTAATTAACCATGTGAAAGCAATTTATACTCTATACAATGGACATTCATGATCACCAACAATTTCGTCGGTGCCTACAATATGACTTACGTAGTTGAAAAAAGCAGTATCCTTGATTGTGACTTGCTACAGAAAAACATAACATTAACAACACACTTGCTTAATCTTTCTGAACCGTCTAAGTTTCTAAGAATAACCCTAATCTTGAAGTTAATTATTCGGCTTTGTTACTTGGGAAGATATCCTTAAATATGGTGTTTCAACAGTTACCCCCCAGACAAATGCCCCCTAGGATAATTGTCCGGGGGTAGTTGTCCTAGAGGATGATTGTCGTAGGGGTAGTTGTCTGGGGTAGTTGTCTGGGGTAGTTGTCCGGGGTAGTTGTCCGGGGTAGTTGTCCGGGGTAGTTGTCCGGGGTAGTTGTCTTAGGGGTACTTGTCCGGGTGGTAGTTGTCCGGGGTAGTTGTCCTAGGGGTAGTTTTCTTGGGGTAGTTGTCCGGGGGTAGTTGTCTGGGGGTAGTTGTCCCGGGGGTTAGTCGTCCTAGAGGGTGGTTGCCCTAGGGGGAAGTTGTCCTAGGGGTAGTTGTCCTAGAGGGTGGTGATCCTAGGGGTGGTTATCCGGGGGTGCTTGTCCAGTGGGTAGGTGTCCTAGAACCGCATAAACATAATATTATTAACTTGATTAGAGTTGTTTTCAAATAAAGTCTGGTTTATCAAATCCAAACAGCCAAAAGTCCCATTTGTAGATATCCCACAGTAGTCTCAACTGCTGCAATGTAACATCGCCATATGCGGCATACGTATATTCCGAACTATTTGTCGCGAAGTCAGAAAACTTCGGAAATTTCGATTGTTTCAGTTTCATTACCTGTTTCAAGAGGTATTTTGCGTCTTTATCAATTGTTTCCACTCGACCCACATAGTCGTAATCCACTTGACACGGATCACAAAGTTTATACATAGGTTTCCAATGCTCGTTGAATTCATTGACTGCCAAATGTGTGACATACAAGATAAATTCAGACCATGTCACGTTTTCGCCACTCTCTAATTCCTGGACAGTGGCATTTACTCTGTACTTGGTCATGATATCAGCGGCGTAACGGCGAAAATATACCCCACCGGAGACGTCACGATATTTCCATAATGACTCAAATTTATCCTTATATGCAGATAGAAGACGGATGAAAGGATTTCGTACAAATGTGAATTTCTTATATGATTTCAGGATAGTATTTCGTTCGTATTCGGGGTAATCATACAATGTCTGTAATACACCATTGTGATGTGCATGAAATTTCGTTATCGATTGCAAATCAATCGAGTCGTTGGTAGCCGCCATCAACAGTCGTTTCCAGTTCGTGCAGCCGGCCTTTGGTATAGCACAATATACGATTCGGTGTTTTTCATTAACAAACAACCGTTTAAGCGTATCATCTGATACTTCATCGGACGTGAGACGTTCATATTTTCGACAAATCCGTTTAATGGTAGCTTTTCGTGACGTTTGATCGTCCTTTTGAACCTCCTTTTCGTCAGAATGCGCTGGTATGACGACAATATCCTGTGTGTACAGAAGTTAAAACAATAAATTATAACATGTCACAGTTAATCAAATTATCGTAAAAGGGGTGCACTGTTGCGGCACAAATTGTCGACGGCGACAATTTGTGCCGACAACTACCCCCTACGACAACCATCCTCTAGGACATCTACCCCCGGACAACTATCCTAGGGGGTAGTTGTCTGGGGGTAGTTGTTCGAGTGTAGTTGTCCGGGGGGTAGTTGTCCAAGGGGGTAGTTGTTCGGGGGTAGTTGTCCTGGGAGGTAGTTGTCTGGGGGTAGTTGTCTGGGGTAGTTGTCCTAGGGGGTAGTTGTCCTAGGGTGTAGTTGACTGGGGGTAGTTGTTCGGGGGTAGTTGTCCTATGGGGTAGTCGTCTAGAGGGTGGTTATCCGGGGGTGGATGTCCAGGGGGTAGGTGTCCGGATACGCAAAATTATATATCACAATCCACTAATTTAAGGTAAAAAAACCCTAATATTATTTGACCTTAATTTGCATATCGTGATAACACTAGAGTGAAATTGCTTTTAGGCAATTATTCCTCACCTTATTGTCTTATCTCCAAATGCAACTGGAGGCAATTTTTAATGCAACCTCCTGATATATTGACAACAACCATTATAGACTACATCAACCATTAAATCTGCATTTCAAAATCATCTATATAACCGTAGAATATCTCTAAGCCAAGTTTGACGAAATTCCATTCATTCGTTCTTATCGCGTGTACGTACGTATGTGCGGTCGGATAGACGGACGGACCCTTCCGGCTTTGAGACATAACCAGTAGCCGAGTTTTTTTGCTACACCATCAAAATCAATATTATCATCAGTATTTCTTTCTTCTTCTTCTTCCTCCTCCTCATTATTATTATTGTCACCGTCATCAGTGGCGGATCCAGGAATTTCTTACGGGGGGGGGGCACATAATCGCATGGGGTGAAATATATGAAAAACGATGGAGCGAGGCGTCAGCGGCGAGGAGCGGAGCGACCAAGCGGGGGTGGGTCTGGGAGGGGTCAGAACCCCCTCCCTCAGTAGGAAGCATTTGCAATTTTAGAACCACATTAGGCGCATTTTCAGGCACTTCCTGGAGTAATATGACGTAAAAGTGCTTTCTCCTACCCCCTCCAAGAGTAGGGATCCAGGGGCGGATGATGGGATCTAGCTTTTGGCTAAGGGGTTGACCCAATGACGACACGGAGCATCGTCCACGAGCCGCGAAGCGGCGAGGCGATTTTTTGTTGTTGCTATTTTGAACCCCCGTAAGAGATGTTTTCCTGGCATCTACTGACACAATGGAGACCATAAAATGCAGTGCTTGATAACGTCTTTTTAAATCAAGTAACAGTTTAAGGGAGGGTTTGACCCGATGACGATGCGGATACTGTGTGGGTCTGGACACATGAAGGTTTTCTATTCACATCACATTTTCACTTGGCAGCCCAAGGGGGTTAAACCCCTTACCCTCCCCATCCCCATAGATCCGCCACTGGGATCTTTTGCAAACTGGAAGCAATAAGCATTACATGTAGGCGATGGAAAAAGTGCTTGCGAAACGGATAGAAACTTTGTGGTAGGCTCTTCGCGGCCACAGGGATGACAGAAAATAATATGACAATGAAACCAGCAACTGTGGCAGGATTAATGGCGGGGACAATCTGCATGCTGAAAGAGCACTTAGAATAGGTTTATCGGAAAATTAATTCAAGACTAAGTTAGAAGTTAGAAATTATAAAGGAGATAAAATCTTTGGTAAGTCATGTTCGACTTAAAATTGCACGCCCCCCCCCCGCCCCTTACCCGGTAAAAAAAATACCTTCTTATAATATCATCCCCCTTTTTTTCTTTTCCCTTTTCATTATTCTCCTTTTCCCCTTTTCTCTCCTCCGTCTTTCCCCCTTTCTTCTTTTTCCGCCTTTTCTCTCCTCTCTCTTCCCCTTTCCCCTCCTTTTTCTCCTCTCCCCTTTTCTTCTTCTTTCTCTCTTCCCTTTTTTTTTCCTCTCCTTTTTCTTTCCCCCTCCTTTTTCTCTTTTTCTTTTTTTTTACGGGGGCACGTGCCCCCTGTGCCCCCCTGGATCCACCACTGGTCATGAGTATTATCATCAACAATAACAATAACATAATAAAAGTATTTGTGATCATAAAGGTCTCAATTTGTGTTCACGAAGATGTCAAAAGTTCTCCATGACGGAAGTCACCGTCACAAACACACATAAACTCACTTCCACACCCACACAACAAACACCCACATCCACCTAACACACGTCCACACCCAAACCCCTCCACCTAACCCCACCCCCCCCCCATACACACACACAAATAACATGACCTTGGCCGTTTGTTTGTGTCATGATATGAAGTTATGCCACTTAAGGCTTTGAACTTGATCGTTCAATGTAATGTGCTTTGATCATGGCTGTCGACAATATGTGCCGCAACATGCACTTCTAATTCTGAATAAACAAAGGAACTGTTTTCAGTAATTGCCTTGACATACATGAACAGAGTTCTGTCAAAATCATTCTTAACACAAAAACATTAACAATGTTCATGGCACAGCTCCTAAAAACATAATATTTATGTTATTTGTTTGTTATCGGGGTGCTGAAATGGGAGACAGCCATTTGATGTAAAATATGCCATGGGGTGAACCCTTGAGAAAAGGCGCGCGCTTATCCTTGTCAAACCATATATGCTTTTGAAAAATGATTTGTTGTACCCGAAGGGTTTAGCTAGCTAGCTAGACTCTCGCGATTGGCTGTATGCAAATGAGTTCATACTGTGGTCCAGAACTCTCGTGGGGAAAATAATTTGGCGGCCGGGCAGTCCCACAAGTGCGGTTTTATGCCCCCCCCCCTGAAAAAAAATCAATTATTTTGCACTTTGCGAAATGGGTGATACATAATATGATGCAAAGTATTAAGAAAGGTTCAAGATCTCCATGAAAGATAATTCTAAAACAGGTTCGCAAAACGAAATTTGATAAGAAAATGAGTGAAGAGCAATGCAAGATAATTGTGGTTGGTCATCCGGTCTTTGTTTTTTCTTTAAAAAAATATATATAGGTCCCTAGACCGTGGAGGAAATTGTCGCCATATCATGCATCGTAGAATGCTGGGGTTTGTTGTCGTTAATACTCTATTCACACCACCATACGACTGCAAACCGACCAATGATCGACATGGTCTTGGCTTTTCAGTGGAATGTATTTTTGTTCGGTCTATGGTCGGTCTGGTATTTTGTCTCGTTGGTGTGACTTGGGTTTAATGGCAAGAGAACTCACATTAGCATCTACAGCTTCACAGTCTTCTTTGTCATCACAGATTCCAAACGGTAGAGACTTACGGCCCTGTAAAGATCTTGAGAGATCTTGAGCAGCCTCTTTCCTCAGAGCATCATGAACCAAGTTACTGCCACCGCTGACTGAATAACCTATCACAAGAATAACAAGCGAGCATAATTTGGTAACGCAACTTAAAGACAAGACTGAATTCTGGTTAGAAATGACAAATAAGCTGTCTTCTTATAGAAAATTAAAATTGAATTAAGAAAATTGAATCATAGCTGCAATATCACGTGAAATGATGATGTTAAAATGTCCTCATTATTCCGAATATGACTGGACATAGTTTACAACCAAATATTGATGAGTGTACATGTAGCCATAAACGTACATAATCTCTGCATGTGCACTGCTTTTCAATTTTTGACATGTTCTACAAACTTTTGTCAGTTTGTTACGGTTTTGTAATGATTTAAAAACCTATTTCAAACCCTCTTAATACATAATTATTGTTAATTAATACACAGTCAACCATTCCCAAAGAATGAAGAACAAGCAAGATCCGGAGTATTAGTCGCTTTAGACTTGAACACAGTATGTTTAATGAGAACTCTTTTTATGCAGGTGATGTGGGCAGGCACGTGGCCACGGGGGTACGGGGCACGTGCCCCCAACAAATTTTCAAGATCAGACACCCCTCCTCTTAGACCCCTCCCCAGGACGTCGATCAATTACATGTATGCCCCCAAAAAAAAAAAAAAAAAAAAAAAACATCAAACTCTGGCCACGGCCCTGGATGTGGGGTTTTCATGGCAATTACTGAATTAGTGGGTTGGGAATGGTTTCAGGAAGACAAAAATTTATTAGTGACAACTTAATTTAAGCCTTGTGAGTTATTTTAATGTATTCTGTGGCTCACAATTTTAATATAAGTTCCTGGGCTAAAATCAACAATTGCCTGTAGATTATCTAGAATCTGTGAATGGTTAGAAACCTTTTTTTTAAATGAGTCGAAATAAAAATTATCATCAAAAAGTCATCAAAAAGTCATCAAAGTTGAATTATTGTCAGATACAAAGTAAAATACAAGTTCTACATCCATCACTTAAGTGAAGAATGCAAGATTGTGGGCACTGAATTCCAAACTCAGATCCATTTTCAAAAATGCATTCTGGGTTATAAGTATGTTGCCAGTTTGTTGTCTGTTTATTATAACAAAACAAAACAAAATCTTATTCCAACCAAAACTTGTGGTTTGATTTCAAACACAAATAAACAGATAAACAGATTTAAAAAACCATGGTAGAAATAACGTACACAAAGTCAAAGAAACAGTAGAATCTGATACATAAATATATGAATAGCAATGTGCTACAATTAAATTAAACACATTATCAAATAAAATAATGTAAGCTCATGAGTACAAC
This sequence comes from Mesocentrotus franciscanus, assembly GCA_037976565.1. Lineage (NCBI taxonomy): Eukaryota > Metazoa > Echinodermata > Echinoidea > Camarodonta > Strongylocentrotidae > Mesocentrotus > Mesocentrotus franciscanus. Next base: position 42,683,072 of record CP137668.1, on the reverse strand, counting down.
ATTTCATGATGATTGCATTTAACATCAGAAACAATTAGGGTAGGTATGTCTACACATTGAGCAGTTTATAATCAAATTACTAATAATAATGGATAAAAAGCGAAAAAACAGGTCAGAAACATTACATAAATTCAGAATGGAGTTGTGAGTGATGATACTATGTATCGTCTGTTGAGAGACAGAAGGGATTTAACTCATATGCATTACAAAGACCCAACACGTACCCGGGGTGTCTTGTACGTGTACATGACTAGGATATAGACCTATTAGAATGTAACTGCAAGAATGCTGTTTATACTTACTGATGTCGATACCCCTGGCAATATTGCCATACATGTATCCAGCTACACATGCTATAAGCAGACCGGTCATGTAGAGGAACGTCTTCCCAGATCTCACCACGTTCGTCATCTTGGAGCTAGATTTAGCTTCTTTGGTAGTTGGATGTTTCATGGTGGTGGCAGAGGGTGATGCCGTAGCTAGGCGTTGTTAAGGCGTCAAGAAGATCCATGATTGGAAGAAGTATTGAAGCTCCACGGTTTGAAGACATTGTCAGCTTCAGATCTAAGCGTATCAGACAAAAACAACAAAAAATCTACAATACTGGTGACTGGTATTTTTCAGGAGCGATTCTAGAAAGATATTAAATAAATATATATATACATATACCAACTTGGTACATTAACCGGACATATATATGTATATATGTAACCCTACATGGTACATTAAAAAGTCTGGCCGAATGAAGAGCCTTGAGCAAACATTTCAACCATCGGTTAGATTTCAACTGTTGTTTGTACGACAAGAAAAGACAACGAGAGATACACCACTCGATCAATCGATATATTTGACAGTAAATTAAAAGAGTATTCCCAGTTGAATATACTACAGCCAGACAATGCACATGTATATCAAACATCTAACAGATACCACAATGTTACTGTGTTCGGCCGCGCTGTCCCCTTTCAATGAATGTCAATAGTGTTTTGATGAACTCAAAAATTGAAATTCACCGAGTCACGAAGATCATGAGGGCATTTCAATATGATAATAACAAATATTTTAGAATACAAATATTTAAATTTGGGCAGGTAAACTTCATGGTTTTTCCTTCACAATGAAGCCAAATGCCAGATTTGTACCTTTATATCGATTTTCAGTTATAAGTTTAAGATACGAAAAGGGGAGGGTGGGGGAGAGAGAGAGAGAAAGAAACGAGTCTGCTGAGGTATGGAGGGGTAAGACCATTAAGTAATTTATAAAAGTGGGGGAACGGCGGGAGATAGAGAGATACGTGGAGGAGAGAGGGCAAATGATTTAGAGAGATTGAGAGAATGGCAGATACGGGGGCGGAGGAGGAAATCAGGGCGAGGGGATGTAGAAAGAGCAAGAAAGGGAAAGAGATGAAAGGGAGAGAGAGAGAAAGAAAGAGGGGGAGGGAAGAGAATGAGAGAGACCGATAAAAGTGGTAGAAAGGTCGAGATAGGGGAGGGAGAGGTAAATATTAAAGAGCGAAACGATGGGAAAAGATGGAAAGATAGGTGGAGAGGGAGAGAGAGAGACGGATAAAGCGAATAACAGCTAGTGTTGGAAGGAGAAGAAATACAAAGGTAAGAAGAGGAAGTGGCCTCGTGTAAAATATGGTCTGTTATTCTTTACTAAGCCTGGCTTCCAGCGGGATATTTTCCCTTACAGTGCATCATCGAATAATTCACTGGATTAGAAGGACCTCTCTTATTGATTTTTATAAAACGCCCATGGGTCTATTCATCGCGATTCCTGTAACGTGTCTGTATGAGTTACCAAGGTAGTATTGAAAAAATGCTACCTCTTTGGTTGTATTAACTGCATTTCTAATTCTATATACTAATGACTGAGTACAGAGGCGGCTCCCGGGGCACAGTGCCCCCCCCCCCACTTTTTCAAGTACCCCAATAGTGCCCCTTTTAACATAGGAAAAGTGCCCCTTCAACTTTGTAAGAATTGCCTTTTTATATAGGAAAGTGCCTCTTTTACTTTGAAAAGTGCCCCTATTACTTTGTAAAGTGCCCCTTCCCCTTTTCACATGTGATATGTCCCCATTTTTATTTTGACACGTGCCCCTTTTCTTTCGACAAGTTCCCACTTTCCTTTGCAATAAGTGTCTATTTCCCATTCTCATAAGTGCCCTTTTTCATCCCTGGCGAGTGCCTCTTTTCAGGTGCAAGAAGTGCCCCATTTTCACCTCTGATAATTATCCTTTGTACTTTGACACGAGCTCCTTTTCTTTTCTAATAAGTGTCTGATCCCTTTCGATAAGTGTCCCCTTTTCCTCTCATCATTAAACGTGCCCCTAATTTAAAGCGACTAAGAGCAATTTCTCCCAAAGCTCGCTCGCTACGTTCTCCCGCATTTAGAGATAATATAATTATGTAATATCAAAGGTTTTTTCAGTCTTTCGTTATGAGAATGTTTTATACCCCCATCAGGATTGGGTTTTTTCCTCTTTATAAGATGTAATTTTTCGCACTACGACCTCACAAATCTTAATTTTTTCCCTCGCTCGCTTCGCTCGTTCGCAAACGAATATTCAGACACACCCTACTGCAAAGTATGACTTTAAGCGATATTTTGTATGATGTAGAAAAAGAAACAAACAAATATGCCAGAGTATTTTAATGATTGTCTTGAGTTGTATCGACCTGTGCGTACACACCTTCGCTCCAATGCAGACCCATTTCGATTGACTTTTCATGAGGCAGGAGATCGCACATTCACTGTTGCATCAGCTAAGGAGTGGAATAAACTTCCCTCCAGTATAAAAGCTGCTCCATCAGTGGATGTGTTTATAAAACTCCTTAAAACGTACCTATTTCCTACTTGATTCGCTATTTGTTTGTTTGCTTCAATGTTATGTTATGATTTGTTGTTATATTCTTATATTGCATATTATTGTAAGCGCTGTGATATAGTGTACTATGAATAGCGTAGCTAAATGCCTAATAATAATAATAATAATTGAAATCGTCCCTGATAATGTAATCATAATGTAGGGGTATATACCAATGTCTAAAAAATTGTATATTTTCGCGTTGAGATTTCCCTTTGTCCCTCCCCCCCCCCCACACACACCCACTTTGGAAGTAGCTCCGCCGCCACTGACCGAGTATAACACTAGTATTTCATTCCGCAAGACCAAACACGTTACCTGGGGGTGAAAAGCTATGCGTAAACACGTACAAGAGTGAAATAGACCTATTGTACCTATATAGGCTATACTACGGACAAAGAAAGAAAGAAAAAAAAACACTAACGCGAGGTATTCTGAAGTACACGAATAAACATCCTATTTTGTTGATGGCCTACATAATTGACATGGCCTTCGATGAAGAGCGACCTTACGAGGCGTATAAGAACTGGCAATTAATATCAATCATGAAATAATTACCATGCGCGCACGCATTCACCCTACACTACACCATTCAGGCATATTCGTGGTGTGAGTTGAAAAGGGACGGGTATCCTATTTTGATTATGGACTTACTGTTTGTTTTGATTCGTCAAGTATGTATACATTTTCAACATACATGTAGAATAACTAACAGGGAAAATTAATATAAACTTGGAATTTGATAGGATAACCCATGAAAACTGATAATAATGGAGTCATGGAGACATATGTAAATACATATATATTTATTACACAAAATAATGTTCTGCGACGGAGGAGAGAAACCCATGACGACTGAACTGATCGATAGTAAATACTGCACATGTATTATGCTGTGAAAAGACTATATGTAAATCAGTGCACTGCTAACTCCAAGTACAGCTGCTTACTGATCCGTTTCAATATGATTGTATTATACAATAGGTTTCATTCGTGAAATCGTGGGCTTGGCTTTTGAAAGCCAGCAGACCTAGTATAGTCTGCTGGGTTTCAAAAGCCAAGCCCTAGAATGAAACCTTGATATGATTCTTTTACGATCGGATAAGGTCACACCACACAGTCACTATTATAATAGCATAGTGACTCTCCGCATTTCTCTCTATTCAAATTATACTTCAGTAGTTCGAGAACTTCAGTATTCTGAACATCCACGTGTAAGTTGGGTGTCGTGTCATTGAAATGTAGAGCAATGATCTGTTACAAAAAACATGAAGTAACTGTCAATATGCTGCGCATAGCCCTTTGAAGATTACTAGAAGACGAAGAAGAAATATTATGATTGACCTTGCGGCAGATTAGCCTTGCATAAACAAGACGGTCATGACAGTTATCACATAACTTATGCTACTACTAGTACTACTACTACTACTACTACTACTACTACTATACTACTACTACCACTACTAAAAGTACTACTACTACTACTACTACTACTACTACTACTACTACTACTAATGCTACTACTACCTCTACTTCTACTACTACTGTTCTACAAACATCAGTACTATAGTACGTAGTACTGTAGTACTACTATACCAGTACTATAGTAGTACTGTAGTACTACTTCTACTATACTACAGTACTACTAATAAGTACTGGCAGTAATTAGTAGTACTAGTACCATATACTGTATACTACTCTACTACTACTACTACTACTACTACTATACTACTACTGTCTACCACTACTACTACTACTACTACTACTAATACCACCACTACTACTCCTACTACTACTAATACTACTAACACTACTACTACTGCTACCACTACTGCTATTACTACTGCTACTACTACTACTACCACCACTACTACTACTACTACTACCACTACTACTACTACTACTACCACTACTACTACCACTACTCTATAATACTGCTGCAACTACTACTAGTACCACTGCTACTACCACTACTTACTACTGCTACAACTACTACTACTACCACTGCTACTACCACTACTTCTAATATAATACTACTGCTGCAACTACTACTAGTACCACTGCTACTACCACTACTTACTACTGCTACAACTACTACTACTACCAATACTACTCCCACTACTACTACCACTGCTACTACCACTACTTCTAATATAATACTACTGCTACAACTACTACTACTACTACTACCAATACTACTCGCACTACGAGGACGAGGACTACACTGTATACCAGGATAATTTGTTAATGACTTTGTTATTTTATTTTATTTAGATCTTTGATAAGTCCCCCTTTTTTTTTTCTCTCTCTCTCTCTCTCTCCATTTGAAACAAGTAATCTACTTTCAAACCCATTTGGGACACTGTTATTTGATTTAAAATAAACATCCGTTCGTCTTTTCTTTCAGCCATAGTAGAGAGGAGAAAGGAGATCCAGAATATTTGTGAGATTGTTGATAATACAATTAATAATAATAATAATATTCTGGCTTTCTACATTATACATGTATACAATCATCGACCATAAACGCTTAACAAATTTATTATTACCCCGGTCTTCGAAATCAGGCTTACCCGCACACAAAGTATGCACATTCTCCACTCGTTGGGGAGCATTCCAGTCAGGCGTCACAAGGCTGAGCAGACTATAATGCCTTTCGCATCGTACAGGGTACCCATTAAACACATGTGTGGCAAAAGTGGATTGCCTAAGGACATTAGTACCAGCCTGGGATTCGAACTCACAACCAATGGATTGAGAGTCAAGTGAATTAACCACTATACCATGACACCCTTCAACTAGTATTTATTTCAAGTATAATTATAACATAGTCGTTATTTCAAAATATACAAACCTCAACTGCCAGCCGACAATACATGCGTAATCAGGTAATAAGACAAAAATATCGGGAGACCTGAGCTAGTAAGGATTGAAGTATTGCTTAAGCACCACTTTGTACGCAATGCATAGTTACGACTCGTGTATCGATATGATGTTTTGTACCCTCATACTTCATTCTTTGTTGTATAATACCTTTTATTTTATTTTATTCCTTGCAAATTTCCGGGTGAGGGGTGAAAAGAAATCCGGGGAATTTGTCCCACAGCCCCCCGGAATTACTGACTCTGATTGCAGTAATATATTTCACATGTCTTCCCCTATATAGTTTTGAAAGAAATGTCATGATATTGTAAACTCTGATACAGGGGGCTGGTAGGGGCCGTATATAGGGGTAGGGCTAGGGTAGAGTTATGGCATGCGAGAAGTTCCCCTCTTACTGTATGAACATCTTGATAAAACAAATATTTCTTGAATTCATAGATATATGGGAAATGAGTACTCGGATAATTAAGCAATTTTATATAAAAATAATAAATACATGTTGTGATAGACCAGTTTTATATCGAGAGGGTGTGGACTGTAATTCATTCTTATAATTTGGTAAGTAGATAGACGCCCAAAAGTAAACACGAAAATTCATCAGCCTGTGACGCATTGCTGTTGACCTAGGGTTCAACTGAATCGGTGCGAATCAAAATAAGAGGCGACACGGTGTTAGTAAACACTAGGGGCATTTTTTTTGCGGGGGGCTCAACGGGGGTTGAGTACTATTTTGTTTTAACTCAACATCCATCCCTCCCTTGAGCAACAAAAAAAAAAATGTAAATTTAACGTTTTTCCCTGTTTTTTGACCAGGGGGCCGGGACCGACGCCCCCCGAGGATCCGCTCCTGAGAACATCCCTATGTATATAACTACCAGGACTAGAACAATCCTTCACTCCTATCAATTTTCAAAGCGTCATACTCATCTCCCAAGATACTTGGTGGCAGCGCATTCACAACTGCTGCTCCTAAAACTGTGGAACGACCAAAAATTCTCTGTAACGAGCAATCCTTCAGAAATCATCTCAAAACCTCACCTTTTTTGTTAATAACATAATTGTGAACGCATTTGAACATGTCTGTATGGAGGATGTGCTGCAAACATACTTTATCTGCTGCACTCGTTTAAAAATAACACCAATATCAATGATAGCAGGGTAGCAGGAATTATCATTAACTTATATTTGTCAAATGAGAATACAATGGTGCCTTGGTGGTATAGTAAGACCTGATTCGACGTCTTTTGACCCGGACTCTGCTACAAATTTGGATTTTCCAAGACGAAGAAAATATCTAATGTTCATTTCTTCCTTCTTCTAGTAGTCCATGGTAAATCCGCGCACACAACACATATTCCATGGTTAAACTCATACTGAGGGAAAACTATATATAGAAATAAATCTTGTATTGTACTGTAAGTATATGCACATGCATAAGTAAATAAGCAGTTAAGCATGTACAGGAATGAAGGAATACACAATTATCCGTTATTCTGCCATGTTTATCTCTCACCTGAAAACTACGAAAGCATCCATTGGAAAAGGTTGGTAAAGTGGCGCCCGGTATAACGAAGTTGTATTGTACATTCACTCACTCAGCAACCACTGTACCAGTCGACTTGTCTGAATCTTACATTTCCTGTCTGATGTTTCTTTTAATGATCAGCCGATGTCAGATGTCATGTGGCTCCAGTTAATTACATGCAACTCACTTTACCGCATTCACCCATGTACATTGGTATACACATTATCTGGATCTCTCGATATACAAAACACATTCACAGAACTATATATGTACACGTATATACACATGTATGTATTACTCGTACTCGTGAGAGAGTGAATTGTTCCTTACACATCATACTGTACTTCGGCCACGGATTGTCCGCGGACAAGACTGGCACTTCTCAATGCATTTGAACAAAAGCACTATCCGTGTGACTATTTACTAGCAACAAACAATAGTCCGTGCTTCGGACCATGTATGAGAAAATGGAAGCGTAATGACTGAAGACTATTCTAAAATCTATTCTATAATCTATTCTGAAATCTATCTATGGCTTAAATATTCACAACTGAATGATACACGCAGTTAAAACTAAAACATCAACAACAACAGACTCGGTTGGTCTAGCCATGGATGTTACTAGCTCGATGTATCGGAGAAGTGAGTTGGTCTGGCGGTACCTTCACTTGGTCAGCGCTCTGTCGTGTGTGTGTATTGGATTTTTACAGCCGTGTATCAATCAGATATGATTATTTACGTCTGGGGACCGACCTTTAACGTCACCATCCGAAAGACGCGATTCAGTTTCGAACCTGCGTCCTCGGCTGAATCAGTTTGTAACTTCCACTGTTAGCTGGATTACAGGCGCACGCCACAACGCCTAGTTCTGTCTTCGTCTTTCGGATGGTTTATAGCCGGTTGGTATGGAAGGCCGTTCTTGCCATTATTCGTTTGGGGCATACGTATGGAACGCGGCATACGTATGCATCTGCCTTAGCAAACGTTTGCTAATTGACCAATCACCGCCTGTTATTTAGCAAACGTTTGCACGGTGCAGAGTACCGAAGCTGTGACATCATAGAAATCTATTTTTATAATTTCTCAATTTTTTCTTCATTTTCCGAAAGAGCATAACAAATAATGTCCAAATGTCAAAAACCAATTGAATATCTTAAGTATTGGCTGAGATATGACCATCTGAATAAATATATTTCCTATAGGAACTCAGTGTTATATTGCTCTGGTTCGTAATGTTATGAAATAACATAGACAATTAACAAACACATCATAATATACATACCACATGTCAATTCAACATACACATTGAGAACAGGAATAGATTGTTTTTTTGTTTGTTTTTTGTAACCATATTATTAATCTCGATGGAATTTAGTATTGTAAAAAGCATTATATATTGTCATCCCATGCTCACAGTCTCCCACGAGTTTGGAATAGGATCGTTTTCCTTTTTATTTGAAAATAATACAGAGAAAGAAAGAAAGAAAAAAAATTGTAAAAAGTATTGCCAGTGAAATAATTTATTCTTATCCCTGCAATATATTTTGCAGGCCCACAAAATGAAAATGTTAAATTCCAACGGCGTTTGAAGGATTATACTAATTTAGAACTTCCCTCAAAACGAAAAGGCTTGAAAATGTCTTTAAATGGGAAAATAACGAGTAAAAGTTGTCGAATCGACTTTAGTAATTGTAATCATTTTAGTAATAGTCTGAATTTCAGACCCTTGTACCGAATGATCGTACGTTTTGTGCTGCGCAGAGATTTTGGCCATAACAAGAATTGGGTTATTGATGTAGACAAATGCTCATGTACCCTTTACAGCTCATTTTATGTATGTTATTACCAAAGAAGAAAAAAAAAGTCACTCAATAGTGTCTGACAGTGAAGTCTAGAAAGTAAATGGGTTTCCTTGCATAATTTGAATATTAGGACACTACTAACGTTTAAATTTCACAGATAGGACATACGTGACATATTCATAATTCCTGCTAATTTCTACGGAATTTGATGTTGGCTGCAAATGGGACATAGTACCTTTAAGAGCAGTTATGATAATTAGGGACCATAGAGTTAGTATGGGGCCCACGAGGTGTTATAGCTGCCCGAAAATTGTCGGTAATAGGTAATACTGCGGGGAGGGTGGGCCGAATGGCAAAACGTGGTCGGACTGATTTGAGGGTGAGGGGGCCTAGGATGATGGGTCGCGTACATTATTGAGGCACGACCTAGCTCCTCCCATCTCTCCCTCCTTATCTTTGTCCACCCTCCCCTCTCTCTCTCTTTCTCTTTCTCTCCCTTGCCCTTTTCTTTCCTTCTTCCATTTTCGACTCCTCCCTTGTCTGCTTGAATTTATCTTTCACCTAGTAAGATGCCAATATCCAAGCTCACACAATACGTGTCCAAAGTCGGGTTTTTGAAATATAGTATGTTTAAATGTTTAGTGTGATATTTTGATAGTTTACGCATTACTCACAATTTCCGTATGCGCATTCCCATTTCCTAAAAAGTATAACTTCATTTATTGTATTTTAACTTGTTTAATTTGTATGAATGACATTTAATGTGGCACTATGAACTGTAATTTTGCATACACAGTAATTATCCTAAAATAAAATGAAAGGGCTTTTTGACTTTCAAGAGAGAAAATTGTCTTGAAGAGAGAAAGAGAGGTCATTTCTAAAATGAAATGGAAGGGCTCTTGAAAGTCAAATAGCCCTTTCATTTCATTTTAGAAATAACCTCTCTTTCTCTCTTAAGACAATTTCATGAGAAGTAATGTTCAATCTGAGGGCTCTTTGTGGTCTTTGAAAAGAGCACACAAGGGATGGGTTCGAGTTTGTATCGCTCTTGAAAGTCAAATAGCCCTTTCATTTATTTTTTAGAAATAAACTATAATCCATCCCTTGATATTTAAATTGCACTGCCCCTAGTGTGTGCTCTTTTTAAAGAGCACAAAAAACCCTCGGATTAAGCAGCAGAACACGCCCTTAATACTGGACACAACATTCAATGTACCGATGCCCACGTCATTAGTTTGAAACGCACTTCTGGTCAAGAATGGTAGAAGAATCCATCTGCTTAAAAAGGATAAATCCCTCACTGAAGAGGGATTCTTGCTATACGTTGGTTACCTTTCTTTAAGAATCCTTTAAAATTCCTTGACAGTATCAAAATTCTTCCTTAAAATAAGGCAATTGGAGACTCTGTCCCAGATTGGCATGCCCTGCGGCCCGGACTTTGAGAAGCCCTGGCGTAGGCCCTACAAGGAGAACAACATAAAATAATACAATTTTCTCACTTATGATGGCAATGCCATATCAATATGGATATGCCATCATAAGTGAAATTACATATGGCATGTGTTCTTAATTTGTTAATGGGCAATATACTTTTACTTGTTAATATGTGCCCCTGTGAATAAATATCTGTTCCATTATTTTAAAATCCATAAAAATCGACACTTCGAGTAATAATGTGTGCACAAATCAAATGGGAGGTACTGGAGTGTGTGACATGCGTTACGCGTACGTGTGACACCACACATAAATGCCAGTTGGAGATTCCCCAAATTACATGTATTGATCTCGATTAAAAAAAAATAATAACTCTCTCATTAATTCTATTTCTGATTTTCTAATAGAACTTACACTTATCTCCAATTCAAGAAGGAAAGAAAAAAGGCAAGGGAGAGAAAGAGAGAGGGGGAGGGGGCAAAGATAAGGAGGGAGAGATGGGAGGAGGTCGGAGAGAGAGAGAGAGAGACGAGGGGAGGGCAGAGATGGAGAGAGATGAGGGAAGTGTAGAGAGGGGAGGACAGAAAAGCAGTAGGGAGATAGAGAGTGAGAAAGATGAAAGAGTTATGAGGGAGAGAAAGAGAAAGAACGAGAGAGAGAGAGGGAGAGAGAGAGAGAGAGAGAGAGAGAGAGAGAGAGGGGAGAGAAGGAGAGAGAGAGAGAGAGAGAGAGGGGAGAGAAGGAGAGGGAAGTCCTGTTGAAAATGTATGGTTGAAACAAGTTATTCATAATTGATACCACTACACATTTTGAACACGGCACAAGATTCCGAGCAGTAACAACAGAATTATTTTATTCAAATAGAGTATTAAAACTTACTGACTTATATTTGTATAATATTGGGATATTGATGTATAAATTGTCCAGTAATGAACTTCCTGAAAGTTTTATGATAACATTTAAGAAGAATAATCATTTTCATAAATACCCCACTCGGCAGAGTGGTTCCTTTCATTTACCACGAACGCGCACTCTATTTGCCCCCCAAAAATCTCATTTTCTGGTCCAAAATTTTGGAATGATCTTCCAAACGAAATTACCGCTACCCTATACCCATGCTATACCCACACACACACACACACACACACACTCACATAACATGACCTTGGCCGTTTGTTTGTGTGTATGCATACAATTACATGATTGTGTCATGATATGAAGTTTTGCCACTTACGGCTTTGAACTTGATCGTTCAATGTAATGTGCTTTGATCATGGCTGTCGACAATTTTAGCAAAAATCGGCACAAATTGTCGCCGGCGACAATTTGTGCCGCAACATGCACTTCTAATTCTGAATAATCATGTCCCTAATCCTCAGCAAAGGAAGGATTCGACAGATAGGGGGTTGTAGGGACTTAAGTTATATACCATATTCAAGCTTTTCGTGCAATATTGCACGATATATTTTCAATATAAGTAAGGAAGTTAGATTTTCAAGATTTTTAGCCAAATGAGATTTTGTGACCGTAAGGCATTATGTCTTTTTAAAAGTAAATATTTTACTTTTTTGGTTTGATAATTATATAGAGACATCCCCATAATCTAGCTAATATATTTCCCCCGCTCCTGTGGTGACAAAAAAGGAAAACATAACACACATATAATCCTATCGTAATTTGTCCCCCTTGTGGGAAATCTTGCCCCACCACCCTGCCCCCGACTGAGCATATCCAGGCTACAGTCCCATTATCATAGCCATTTAAGGACTGAGTTTGCTATTTTAGAAACTAGTAATTGTTTATACGACAATAATCTTTTTGTAGAAAGTAGCTTTTAGTAGGAGTTATGGACCTACAAATTATAAAGCCTTAGTCATCTCCAGGCACCCAAAAAACTCTTCAATTTCAGCCAATGAAAAGTTTCAAGATTTTTGTTTTTCCATGAATTATCATAACCTAAGGATACTAGTAATCATATTATTTAACCTAACTTGATTTATCCACAATTTTGATTTCCTGAAACTTTCTTAACTCCGAAACAAATGGAGTTGACCGGACCATGAGCCTAGTTACTGCTCGGAGAGGGGTGGGGAGGGGGGCACTTTAAAATTGTGTCTTGTTTGGGGGGATAGGGGGCTTTAACACTATCGACCCTTGAAGGTGTACGCGTCATGTAGCGTACAAAGAGGTAATGCAATCTCAATATGATTTACTGTTTGAGTTCTATAATATTTAAAATAATTGATAGTGTTTATATATTTCGTATACGCTTAAATATGTATTTATATAACTATACGTTTTTGTTTAACGCTGATTGGAAATAATAACTGCTGATGGGGGGGGGGTGGTAGTATCTTCATTCGTACATTTTTGATTTTTTTTCTTTCTTCTTTATACTTATGTTCTTTGTTTGTTTTTAATATTTGTGTGTTATGATATGTGTAATCTTATAATAGTACATGTATTTTTTGTTATTGTGCACGGACCTGCGGAAGAACAGCCTCTGTTTGAAATTGGTGCCGTGCAAAAATAAAGATAAACTGAACTGAACTAAACTGATATGAACCAAAGATTTATTGTCTTTTTGTTGGGGTGGGGGTAGTGAAGGATGAAATGGGTAAGGTGGTCTGATAATGTCTATAGTGCAACAAAATAAAAAGTGCCGTGAGAAATTTGGTTTTGTTTTTATTTTGGGGTGCAATATCTAGCCCTCGTAGCAACAAGGGGGCAGGATATAATGATAAATACAGAACAAACACAGGACAAATACGGAATGTAAACAGAAATATGCATGCAGGTTCAGAAAATGTGAAACATTAATTAACCCGAGACATGATCAATTCAAAGCAAACACAGAAAATACATGAAATTTGTTTTTGTTTTTATTTATAGGGGGTGGGATATCTACACCTCATAGCAATTTATAATACGGAATGATTATAATTATTTCGTTATTTTATTTATTTCAATCACAGTGATCCATATAAGATTCTTACAAATGTGTATTTGAGATGTCATTCATACAGCAATATCATTGCTCGGTTCTTCTGAATGATGAGTGATATTATAAAGGACCTATAGTAAATGGAAGTGAAAATCGTTCGCGCAAAGTATCCGAATTCGGACATAACTACAATCGTCCCGTTTCCGCACGCTTTCTAGTTAATAAGGGAGATATTGAACAATCAAAACCCATAGTATAGCTATGGCATTCTTTCGATTCTCTGAATCCTTAAGCCGATCAACAAGGTACAAGAGAATTATAGGGCCTAAATTTTTAATCAGAATCTTCATCAGAGGCAGAATGACGAAGCTATAAAAGAACGAAATAATCAATTTTATGGCGTTGGTGATTTCACCAGTATTACGCAATTACTAGTTTCTAGAATAGCAAACTCAGTCCGTAAATAACTATAATAATAGGCCTGCTTGGTCTACTAAATGTCTCAGTGGCGTAACCTGGATAAGATCAGTCGGGGCAGGGTGGTGGGGCAAGACTTCCCACAAGGAGGATAAATTACGATAGGATTATATGTGTGTTATATTTTACTCTTTTTTTTTTCGTCACCACAGGAGCAGGGGATGTCTCTATATAATTATCAAAGATAAAAGGTAAAATATACTTTTAAAAAGACAAATATTCGGGGCCATCTGCCCCCGCAGCTACGCTACGGCCGTGGGGGTGTCCCCCATCCAATATCTCCCTTTTTTATTAGCATTTTGTTTTATTGCTTATTTAATTTTTATGAATAGCGACCCTCATTCCGTATTATGAATAGCGACCCTCATTTCGTATCTAAATCCAATCTCAATTATGAATAGCGCCCCTTCCTCATGTTCATGAATAGCGACCCCGATTTCGTATTATGAAAAGCGGTTCTTATGAGTAATGGCCCTCGATGTGAATTATGAATAGCAACCCTCATCTCACATTAAGAATTGCGGTCCTTAAGAATAACGGTCCTCATTTCTTTATGAATATAGTGACCCCCTTTTCGTTTTATGAATAGCGGTCCTTAAGGTATCAGAAGTTCCACGTTATGAATAGCGAGCAGACCCCGTGTGTAGTGAGCTGAGCAGCTTTCTAATAGCGAGCAGACCCGTACCGGGCCATACGTACTGAGCTGAGCAGCTTTGTAACAGCGGACTTGATTGGTTGCTTGAAAATCAATTTACTAGCATACTGCGCATACGTATGGAAATAGGCATACCTTTGCTAATCAAATTGCATACGTATGCTATCGCACCGTGCAAACGTTTGCTAAATAACAGGCGGTGATTGGTCAATTAGCAAACGTTTGCTAAGGCAGATGCATACGTATGTCCCAAACAAATAATGGCAGGAACGGCCTTCCATAGTTTGGTCTGCAACTAGTTCGTCTACTACCCGATTGGTCTATTCCCATATGGTCTACTATCCACATGGTCCAATAATAATTTCGTCTATCTATCATTTAGTCTATTTACCATTTAGGCTAATAGTCATTTTGGTCTAATGTCTATTTGGTCTAATCTCCAATAAGTCTACTACCCATTTGGTCTATCATTCACTTGGTCTAATTGCCAGTCGGTCTAATTGCCAGTTTGTCTAATGCCCATTTCGTCTACCATCCATAAGGTCTAATAATCATTTGATGATTATTATTATTTATTATCAAATTATTATTAGACCATATGGATAGTAGACTAATTGGGTAGTAGACCAAATGGTTGTATACCAAATGGCAGAATGTATGAATAAATAAATAAATAAATAAATAAATAAATAAATAAATAAATAATCGAATTCGGTATCATGGATATAAGTTCATAAGTTCATTTTGATTTCCACAACATTAAAGGTACAAAAATGAACAAATAAACACAAGGCCTATAAGTCGAAGAGCTGTGACAAATCAAAATACAATCAAAATACAAAAGAAAAGTCGCCAAACAAATAATAATGCCGGGAATGACGATTTACGATAAGAAAATAAATTGAAACAGGATGGGATTTTATCATTTTGGAGGAGGCCAACAGGAAGACAGTTGAATAGTATTGGGCCTAAATGATTGACACCCAACATATAAATTTTAAAGAAATGTAGTGTTCATTTTATTTTTAAATACAGTCAAACCTACTTTAGTGACCACCTGTACATAAAGACCACCTGCCTATAAAGACCACTTTTCTTGTCTCCCGTGGGTGGTCTTTATATACAGGTTTACTGTAATACTAAATGACAAATTCTATTAGGAAAAAAATATATTTAATGATATAAATAGAGCAAAAAACATGCATGTATATTTCGTAGACATGATATAGATAAAAGGGAACAAAGTTCATTCTATCTCTACCATTCGTTTCGCTGATTCTGGTATTTATTTATCAGATGGTGTTTTTGTTTAAGGCTTGCGTGTAAAAGATTGGAGTGACACTGAGTTTTTAATTTCATTGGGTAAAGGACTCTACAGGTTTGGGACAGTTATCATACTTTGATTGACCCGCATGTGCGAATAAAAGAGCTGAAATACCAAGTTCTAAACTACAAAATGCAAAATTTTCTTATGCGTCCCCAGGTCATGACAAGATAATCGACACCCATGCATGGGCCTACATGCCAGCACTTTGATCGCTTATGAATTGAAATAATGTAGACTTACTCACATAATGCGTCTAGAGGCAAAGCCACCGTCACAAGCTGCCGATACTGAGCATAATATCCTACCCTTTCAAGGTGTCATCAGAGTCTAAAGTGCTGCTATGTGTATGACTGCACACCAAGAAATATATACGAGGCTCTACAAATAAAGTTCAATAGAGTGGATCTTTTATATTACGGGATGTACAATAGGCGCTCTGTTGATAAGCTCTTTTTGATTTAATAATAATATGAATACCAACGGGGCGAGGGGTCTGTTATGCCTGAGCGCTTTGATTTTTTATGATGAAAGCCTTGAAATCCATTTCATTTATAATTTCAAAAGAATAGAAATGGGTAAACAAGCCAATTAATAGCCAAATATTTTTCCTGTCGTTTAATAATTTGTTTTCCTTGCAGAAATTGAACATCTCTAGAAGCATAGTGAACCATTTTCGTGTTATGGCGGCATAGCTGAAAATTGATCAGTTTTGTCAACACTCACTAAATTTGGCTCATAATGTGAAGAAACCTATACTGATCAGAATCAGTTTATGCAAGCACTTTCCAAAACGGTTTTATGTCGTAATTTGCGATGAAATGTTATAATTCGACAAGTATAAATCTCTCCCATAAACAAATTTCAGACAATGCCGCTAAGTGGTAAGCGGACGTAGAGGTCAGTAGAAAGGCGTCCCTGTCAGTAGGGACTTCTAGATTTGCACGACGAGAACGTGGACTGCCACATGGACATGCCACACTGTGACGTCCTTTTAAGGCACTGCCGCGGGCACTGCCAGTGCCTTAAAAGGACGTCACACTGCCTTAAAAGGATGTCCATAAGTCCCTATTGCCATTGAATAGGAGAGTTGGCCAACCCGGTTCGAGTTGGATACAATATGGCGACTACTGCTTTCTTGGGCAAGCACAAAACAACAGAATATACGCCATGTTTTGACCCAGTGAAACCAAGTTGGCCAAACTCTGTGTATAGATGGCTCTGGTCCCTGTTAGTGCATACTTTGTACCAACTTAAAGGTGGGGTGAAATCCAAATATAAGTTGGTTCCTGTTGATGTGCAGGGCTGCATACAACTCATATTTTATTTTTCAAATATCTAAATATATTTCATGGATTTTTAAATATTTGTTAAAATAATTTTCTCAGACCTGCTAAGCTCCACCCTAAAAAAATGCTCCAGATCTCATTCATCTTGTGACATCATCTGTCAATCATTAGTGAGCTAACAAGAGACAGTGGTATGTAACTTCCCCAGCTCAGCACATGCTCACAAAATAATTGCATTCTTTCATACAATGCCTCCACATTACCTTTCTTTTCCTGATGATGCTACAGCACGTCTGACATATTAAGTCTTGTTCAGACGATGGCAATTTACCCCGGGTAAAGGTCGTGTTAAGAGCTAATCGGGGTAAATATGGTGAGGTCGATGTAAAGGTCGGAGTAGTGACCGTCTGAACGATGGTGGTGTTAGCTCAAAATCTTTCATTATTTATTATTCTCATTGCTTGTTTTGTATCAAGAAAATTCTGTTAGTGTTGATTTTTCGTGCGTTTCCCCACGCAAGAATACCATAGTTTAGATAGGGAAGAATGAGGGTAGAGTAGAGGGTCAATAAAAGACGGGAGGCAAGCAAATTTTTAGTTTGTTGATCACCCCTATTTTTCGAGATAAAAGTTTACACATAATAGTGATCAATATGTTTTTTTCCATGTCAATTTATTATCTATGGATTTTTTTTTAAAATAAATGTTCCAAACTTGTGTTCGGAGGATTTAGCAGAGAGGGAGGGAGAAGTGACTACTCTCACGATTAACAACCATGTATATTCAGGTTTTCCCGTCCATTTTAACACTAACTTTATCAATCAATTTCATACTTTTAAAAATTCAATTTGTCCCGACACTTCCTTATCTTGCACATTTCATAGTCAATTTCGCCTTCGGTCATTCATTTTTTTCGTTTAACTTTATCCAATCAATTTCATAATTTCGCATCCAAGTTCGTCAAAGTAAAATTAACTTTGTCATCCTCGGCTGCCGTGACCACATTTGTGTCTTATTCATTCTATTTTCAATGATTTCTAAATGTTATCGAGAAAATATCAATTTTGGCGATCATAGTTTTATCTAGCTTAATGTCCAAAAAGCAATCTGCGCATTGAGTGTTGTAGAATTTTAGCAACAATTATTATTTGCTATAATAGCTGCTCTTTAATACAACCATGACATGGAGTAGCAATTTACTCTTTCGGAGCTCACAATGATTCGTTTAACCGTTGATTCCACTCGGTTGATTCCATTGTTTGCAGGAATTAGCAGAGAGAGATCAAAGTGAATATTCTCACGATCAACAACAATGTATTATTACTCCTATTTGTTTATCGTCTCTATACAATGCTATTTGAATAAACATTATTTTTAAATGTTAGGTTTTCTGGGAGAAGTTTGAATTGTTAAGAAATTTATGGTTGCACCCAGTAGATCCCGCTGGTTCCAAGATTTTTTTTCTGACTTGTTTTCAATAAACAGATCGAGCACATGATCTTAATCTACTGGCTCCAAGCCTATAATTTCTTTACATACAACATAAATGACATTACAAACAACTTAAACGATTATGATTTATGTAGCGTTACATGGCAATAACATGGCAGCTATAATCGTCAGTACTGGTTTTAAAAATTTAAAGAAAAGTTAATTTGAACCCGGGCCATACTCTCTCTCTCTCTCTTCGTCATTGCCTTCCTTTTCCCTCTCTTAATTCCCTGTGCATGTGTATGCCTTGATGATAAAGAAAATAAGCATTGATATAGCTGAAATGATTCTTCTTATTCCTATTCTTCTTCTGTATTCTTCTTTGTAGTAGTACTTGTAGTAGTAGTAATAGCAGCAGTTATCATAATTATTATTATATCTTTCACAATCCTGTCATCTGATTGGTTAAAAGTAAAGTCATGTTTTTAACTACACTGTACATGTATATGCCCGCAAAAATTTCAAGTTTTATGCGAATTTGGAGTTACTATTTGAGTCATGGGCGTCAATCCTGGGGAGGGGGGGGGACACGTCCCCCACGAATTTTCAGGTGGTGAAATGTCCCCTTCCCCCTACGATTTGAGGTTAAAATCTTTTTTTTTCTTTCTTTCTCTCTTTCTCTCTGTGTTGACTTTTTTTTTTTTTTTTTTACTTTCCAAAAGTTGCCAGCTGAATTAAAGTGTTCCCACTCACTGTTTATACGTTATTTTGGACCATTCATCTTTTCATTAGGCCCTATTCCCCCTTTTCCCCCGGATTTGCTCAATGAAATCTACGGTAGATGTGTAACGCGAGTATACATGTACGTACGATCGGTCCAGCATTCAGTGCCCGTACATACAGTATGGAATGGAATTTTGTGTTTAAGATGTTTAAAAGCATACTCACAAGGGTTATTGGTAATGACAAAGTATAAAGAAGACACCTTCATCTCCAAGGGTTCAGCAATTGGAAGAAAGCTCTTAAAAAGTTCCGTAAACATGAAGTGTGTGATGCCCATAAAACAGCATCAAGCAATCTGATTAGGCCTATCCGGAGCACGACTGATGTAAGTGCCTTGCTGAACAGGAAGTTTGGAGAAGGACAGGAATGGGCCCAAAGATCTCTTATCAAAATAGTTTCGGCATTGCATTACCTTGGTCAACAAGGCCTTGCTATTCGGGGTAAGGATGAGCCAGACGGGAAATTCAAGTGTTTATTGAACTTGATGGCAAATGATGATGCAGAGTTCGAGTCCTGGCTTGCAAGGAAACATCATATACAAGTGGCACATGCCAAAACGAAATCCTGAAGCTTATGGCCCACAGAGTTCTTCAAGACATCTGTAAAGAAGTAAATGCAACAGGAATTTATGGAGTTATAATTGATGGAACACAGGACTGTACCGGAAAAGAGCAAGAGTCCATTTGCATCCGGTATGTAACAGATGAATGAGATGTTAAGGAATAATTTGTTGGGCTGTATGAAATGCCATCCACAATAGGGATTTCTCTGTGCAGAATGCTTCAAGATGTGTTGACGAAACTGCAGCTACCAATAGCAAAGTTGAGGGCACAGACATATAATGGGGCCAGCAACATGTCTGGTAAATATCATGGTTGTCAGTCAGAGGTCAAGCGAATTCAGCCCCTTGCATCATATACCCACTGTGGAGCTCATGTTAGTCATCTCATAACTGCCAAAGCTGTAAATAGTGCATCTTTTCTAAGGGATGCCCTTGACCATGCACAGGAACTGGGCAAATTGTATAAGAAATCTGGTAAATTCAAACATGTCTACTGACATGTAAATGCTGAAGATGCTGACGATGCTGAAGATGCTGAAGATGCATTTTCGAGACAGTTGAAGCCAATCTGTCCCACACGCTGGCTTACACGTTGTGATTCTGTCCGAGCATTGCTGAACAACTACGAAAATGTCTTGGAAGCACTTGAAACTTCATCTAAGAGCTTTGGAACTGATCTCTCTTCCCGTGCCACTTGCTTGAAGAAGTGTCTCTCGGCAGGAAAATGTGTTTTGGGCCTTGTTGTGGCATTACCAGTTCTGATGTGTATGGAGAAATTCAATAGAATCCTTCAAAGTTCCTCAGCCACTATTTCAGGAATGCTTGCTTCTGCAGAGCTTGTTAAGAATGAGCTACAAGAGTTCCGTTCTGAAGAGAGTTTAAAGCTCTATATGAAGAAGCAATGAAGAAAATCGAGCAATGGAAGCTGGATCCCCTAATGTCACGCAAATAAAGAAAAAGCTAATAGACAGTGCCCTTTCCAATTTCAGGATCTACTTCACCTCAACAGACATATAGAAGAACAAAAAAGACTGGCATCGATTCTACTATGTGGATCAATAGATGATGATCTCATTGACAAGTTTGAATTGGGGGATGGTCTTAGGTGTGAATTGGTCTTCCTCCATGAAGCAGGAGAGATTGAACCATGTCATGTTGTGCCAGGTCCATAGGGAGCGACTTGCACATGTCAAAGCCAGGGACATAGCTGCTGCATTTGTTCAAAACTCAGAAAGCAGATAACGAATATTTGGAAGAATAAAAGGAAACTTTCACCACATTTTCCAGGCAAAAAAGGAAATGTAATTATACGTGCTAAGAAAGGATGATATCAACCCCAAATTTGTAGGGAACTATGTGTGTTGCATTTCTAGAAATCACATGTAAGATATGTAACATTGACTACCTTGTGTGGGACTTTTGTGTCTAAAGCAGTATCATATTCTGCTTTATTAAAATATTAAAATAATTAAAATGCATTGTTTTGTTTTGAGGGTGATATTAGTTCATTTTTAATGATTTACTATTGACTAGTTCAATCATAAAATTTGAATGGAACAGCATATATGGTGTAATGTTGTTGTTGTTATTTATTTATTTTTTTGCAAAAAAATATGATCAGTGATCAATCATGTCAAATGCTTGGGCGAAGTATAGAAATATACCAAGTGTCGTCACTTGCCTATCATAAACACTATCAAAGTCACGAATGAGTGTTTGTTTTTTAGCATTTTCTGAATCCTTACAGGTGTTCAAAGAGATTAAGAGAACATTATTTTTCTGTTTTTTCTGAATTAAGATAATCCATGCCGTCAAACCCCCTTTTGGCAGAATAATGTTATAAACGATGTACGAGAGGGATAGATAAAGAGATAGAAAGAGAGATATATAGAGAGAGATAGAGGGAGAAAGAGAGAGAGTTTATACTAGAGAAAGAGTGAGAGAGATAGAGGGAGAGATAAAGTGAGAGATAGAGATAGAGGGGAGATAAAGAGAGGGTGAGAGATAGAGAGAGAGAGAGAGAGATAAAGATTTAGTGAGACGAAGAGATAGATGGATAGAATACAGAGAAAGAGAGATATAGAGGGAGACCTCCACTCCGTTAGCGTTCACCATAGTTGTAACCCGTTTGGAATCATTTTTTCAGAACGTAGTGATGAGAACGACTGAACGAGTCTGGTGTGATGGGGGTTTTATGAAACCAAGATGAGCGCGCCATTGCGGCCCTTGCTTTAATATGCCACTCACCTTTTCCCCTATAGATCTAAGGGTTTCTAAATTATTGAGATACGGAAATTCTGTTAAAGTAAGTTATATATTATGGAACATTTTCGCTTTTTAGGAAAAAAATGCAAACATTAAACCTTTCGTTTATTTTTTTGTTTTATTCAGTCTATATATTTCACTGTTTCTGATACTAAATTTATATTGGGAGGGGGTGTTAACCCTCATGCCAGACTATACCCTGCAAACACCGCATTCTATGTCCTCCGACCCCTCCCCCCTAATCCTCACTGAACTTGTGTCCCCCCCCCCGACGGTCTAATTCAGATTGACGCCCCTGATTTGAGTTAACTATTCATTACTTCTGCTTTTCCTGTTCTACTGGAACACATGCAGTTCTGCTTCCCCTGTTCTACTGGAGCACAGTCTTTGTCTTAAATATTGTCAGTATGTATCATTCAACAAAATATGTACTAAGTTTGATACTATAGTGATGTTAACTGGTCTGCTTAATCTTATACACATTGCCTACATTAATTGGCTGGTCCCTGTATTAAACCTATGGAAATGAGAGAATTTAGAAGTGAATGTGGATACGAATCAGGAACAACAAGAACAACGACCACAAAAACAACAACAAATGAATAAATAAATTGATAAAATGCGTCATTTTGAAATGTTTGACATGTATTTGATATTCATGTAGTAAAAAAAGCTATACCAGTCACCGATTTTGCCTTTTGTTATTTATTATTTTGTATTTAGTGATGGTATAATACAAAATATGATTAGCAGCCAATGGCTAAATTGTTAACATTTTATAAGCAAGTTTTGAAAATACATAAAATACAATATTAAAAATGGTAAATATATACAAACGCCAGATGATACTCATGGTACATAGACTACTGTGTTTCAAATAATTTAAGAGGGAAGAACAGGAAAACTGTTCAATATAAAAAGAACATGATGTTGATCTAGTGAATTTCCACCATTATGATTACTGTACACGAAATACATTTTCGCATATTTTGTGATTTCTAATGATTTGGAAATAAAACTCATGTGAACCTAGCTGAACAACAACAACAACAAAACGACGACAATAACACCACCACCACCAACCACAACAATACCAACAACAAAAACAAAAACAAAGTAACCAAATAACTCAATAACTCCATAACCAAAATAAATGGTTTGCCTGTAAAGTGTTGGTGTTTGCCTATTTTTGTTTTAAATGATATTTTATTTCCTTCCTCATAAATTCACATTACAGGAAATTATCACAATACGTCATATGGAACAAGATCTTCGATACAAGACACTTCATAAATTACATCAATCAATGAACAATGAACACAGAAAAATCTCAAATTATACATGATTTTACATTTATTCTTTCATATAACAGTTTATAATCAAAATAACAACAGAGGAAGTGCGCTTTTGTAGATTTACCCCATCTACGGCAAGCTTTTCCAAGTTAATGCAACACCACATAGAGTTTATTTAATTTCGTTGCGATCGGTTTATATAATCATTGATTATTTTTAATACTTTTCTTTAAATAATTAAAACAAGAGAAGAAAAATATATATTCATATATAGGCCTTTATAATCTTTTCTTGTATATATTTGTTTTCCCTTCAATGTTGTTTTTTGCTGATTTTTCTAATTTCTCGATATAATATGTAATGGTTGGTACGTGCCCCAACCACAAGTTTGTATTCAAACTTCTTCGGGGGCGTCATTGTCAAGACATTCCTACATCAGCTCATATCAATCATGACTTTATGCCTGTTAACAAGAGCTATTCTTCTTTATTCTTAAAACCTACATCTATAGATATGAAACTACTTTATGAAATCTTTACTTAAAAAAAGGCAAGTGAATCTGATGATATGGCCACAAATTTTTTTAAGAACTCTGTTCATTTATTTGCAGAACAGCTTTAAATCTTTTTTTGCAAAGTATAATACCTGACCGACTCAAAGTATTCATGATAGTACCAGTGTATTAAAAGAGGTATTTACAATTATTTAAATAATTTTTAGTAGATCAATAGAAAAAAATATGTATGAGAGATTGTACACTACTCACACCTCACATCCAAGAACATTCGCATTCCTGAACAATTTGGATTTCGTATAAAGTTTTCAACTTTCAACTTTCTATCCTTTAATATTACCAAGTTCATATCACAAAAATTTGACGAATGCAACTTTATATTTTATTAACTTTATATTTTATAATGTTATTATATAGGCCTATTCAACATGTGCACGTCGATGCGTCTTCCAAGAATGTGTGAATGTGAATGTGAATGTGTGTGTGCGTGTGTGATTGGGTTTTTACAGACGTGTATCAATCAGATATGATTACATGTATTTACGTCTGGGGACCGGCCTATTATCCGAAAGGTAAATTGCCATTTGGTCTACAACCATTCGGTCTACTACCCAATTAGTCTACTACCCATATGGTCTAATAATAATTTGATAATAAATAATAATAATCATCAAATGATTATTAGACCTTATGGATGGTAGACGAAATGGGCATTAGACAAACTGGCAATTAGACCGACTGGCAATTAGACCAAGTGAATAATAGACCAAATGGGTAGTAGACTTATTGGAGATTAGACCAAATAGACATTAGACGAAAATGACTATTAGCCTAAATGGTAAATAGACTAAATGATAGATAGACGAAATTATTATTGGACCATGTGGATAGTAGACCATATGGGAATAGACCAATCGGGTAGTAGACGAACTAGTTGCAGACCAAACTATGGAAGGCCGTTCCTGCCATTATTCGTTTGGGGCATACGTATGCATCTGCCTTAGCCAACGTATGCTAATTGACCAATTATGGAAGGCCGTTCGTGCCAATATTCGTTTTTAGTATTTATGCCACGTTCAATCAGCAACTTTATCATCATCATCATCATCTTGATATTAGAGATGTCCTTTCCTTTGTTGCATTTCTATTTCAATTACTCTCCAGTGTCTTAGCGGTTATCATCAGACTATTTGAATTTTTCCATACTCACTTCTAAACATCACAATCATATAAAGTTAAACAAAATGTGAATTTAAATATCTTTCCGATAAATATATTTATCTTCTCATCTCCTCATGAGCAGGTCTGCATAATAATAATAATAATAATAATAATAATAATAATAATGATGATGATGATGATAATGATGATGATGATAATAATAATGATGATAATAATAATAATAATAATAATCATAATGATGATGATGATGATGATGATAATAATAATAATAATAATAATAATAATAATAATAATAATAATAAAAATAATAATAATCATAATAATATCAAACATTTTAATAGCGTCTGTTTTAATAAAGCAGATACAAAGCGCATGAACAAGAAACATAATTCACTTGAGTTATAGCATTACGTGTTAGTACAATCAACCCCAGCCTTTGTGTCAGTTCAAACATACATGTCAAATTCAAATCCATTCAAGTCATAGACAGCGGTAATACCTTTTTCTTCCTGCAAACAAACTAGATCATGTAGTAAATTAATACCCAAGTCACACCGACGAGACCGAAAAAAATGGCAAAGAATCTGACTGTTTGAAATCGGTTCGCAGTCACTTCGGCGGTGGGACTGTGGTATAAAACTGACTTCTCGTAAGCAGGGTAAAGGAAGTCTTAAATATTACACAAGTATCTCACCAAAAAAAAATCAAGATTTAAGATCACTACAATATACTTTATTTAAAGAAAATCTTTACTTCGAAGCTGTTATTCGTGTTTCTGAGAATCTTTGCTTAACGGTGAATAAATGTAATATAGGATGACTAAAACATTATATTTTTCATAATTTGATAATTCTTTAATGGGACAGTCGAGTTCTTGTTTAAGACCGCAAATGCCTTCAAAGTGCATGGTTATTGCTCTTATTCTGGTAACCCGACACATGCTCCGGCGACGATTACTCCGGTGATAAATGCTTCGCAAAAAGCGACAATTGCTCCGCGGCATTTGCTCCGCGACAGTTCCGCCGACAATTGCTCCGCCGACATTTGCTCCGCCGACAATTGCTCCGCCGACATTTGCTCCGCCGACAATTGCTTCGCCGACAATTTTTTGTTTTTGTTTTGTGTGATTTGTTTTGTTGTTGTTATATTTGAATCAAATGGGCAGGTATTATTTCAGGATTATTGTTTATTCCTTGTCGGCGAGCGAGCTTAGCGAATGGTCGAAATTCTTTGGCTTGCCATTTCATATTGAAAAGCATCTGCGTGCCTAGCATGGCTTTTTAATCACTGATGTACAAAATGTATTACGAACATAAGCTAGCGTAGCGAGCAAGCGAATTTTCATCCTTTTCATATAATAACTGAAAACCATCTGCCTGCCTACCACCCCTTTTCTTAATCAATGATTATTTCATGAGCATGTAGGTCTATATTTCATACTCCCATGGAAGACCAGCGGCATCATAACGATGCCGCTGAATATGGGCTATCCAGCCGTTTATTTTATCTTGTAATTCATAATTCTATTCGTTATTGTTTTACTGAATGCATGTTGTGTTTTTTATACGGAAATAAAACAAACAAACTCCATTTTATTTCTCAAATTTCCCCGACGTGTCGCGACACCGCGCCAGCAGGATTTACCGTCATTAATTATACCGACACCGTTCCGACACAAAGTTATAGACCAATGCAAAAATATGGAAATTAAATCTTCCTATATTCTATTTTGTGTCCCTTTTCCCTTGTCTTTATATAGCCTTTTCTTTTATCTTTTCCTGACCTTTTCTTTTCAATGTTTTCTTGTCCTTTTCTTTTCTTTTCGTTTCTTCCTATCTCTTTTCCGCTACAAAAGGGAGCATTTGTCTTTTACGGGGCACTCCAGCTTCGTCGGCGGAGCATTTGTCTTCAACGGGGTACTTTGGGGAAGTAATGTTGGAGCATTTGAATTTTACAGGGCATTTTGGGGGCGGAGCCGTCGGAGGAGCAATTGTCGGCGGAGCAAATGTCGGCGGAGCCATTGTCGGCGGAGCCGCTGTCGGCGGAGCCGCTGTCGGCGGAGCCGCTGTCGGCGGAGCCACTATCGGCGGAGCAGTTTAAGTCGGAGCAAATGTCGCGGAGCAATTGTCGCTTTTTGCGGAGCATTTGTCGGCGGAGCAATCGTCGGCGGAGCATGTGTCATGGATTCCTTATTCTTATTTATGACATTTCTAGTGCCCTTTTAGAACCTAAAATTGCTATGAAGGTAATTTTAGACCCCAAAATGTACCAATTTAGATTAAATACGATCAAACCAATTCAGCTACACTTTCAAAAAAATACGGTGACCGTTAATTAATTAATTAATTAATTAATTGTAACAATACCCGGGCCGGCTGGTTGTGCGTATTATAACCAACACGAAAAAGCCAAATAAAAGCCAACATTGGCAATGGTTGGAATACAACGTATAAGGCGCTATCTCGTTTTTCAACGGCTGGTTCAAAATTACCGAATATTTGTGGGGCACCACAAATATTAGCAATGGTCATATTTATGGATATTTCAGCCGTCTCTGAAACGATTTCGATAAAACAAAGATGTTTTGTCATTTAAATTATAAATTCTTTCAAATTTGACACTCAGTTTTTCATTATCTCATAAACAAATTAGTTTGTGTAGCGCCCTCTGCAACAAAACTCAACTATCCCTTTAAAGGATATTTTTTATTTGATTATCTTTTGTTATCCGATTCTTGATGATGTCTTAGAACCTAGAGCCTGAAACTCGTCCAAATAATCTGAAAATTGAATGTATTAAGCCCGCCCTAGTATTTGTTTTTATAATTTATCTTGCTGCCTAAAAACTGGTTTGTGTCACATCATTTCCAATATTATTTAAAACGTTTATTTCCCGATACTGCCTTTGACAATAATTATCCTTAATTCTTTCAAAACTCCTCACTCAATGGATAATGCTAACGATATCCTGTACTACAATGTGACGAAAAATATGAATCCTAAACCCTTGAACGATTTCGGCTAGATCACAAATTTACGAAACATACACAAAATTCATGATTATTAGACAATATCATAAGAATGATTAAACAAACACAACCGAATCTTATAACAATTCGGGTCACTAAATTTCTGGACTTAACATTATGAATGTCATATTTATACACTGTAAGCTTCGGATAAAGTTGAATTCTGAAAGATACGACTCCGCTCAAGTATATGGAAATATACTTTGGAGCATCGATGTAAGTTCTTGAATATTGTATACAACAGATTCTGGATTCGAACCGCGTTCAGCGCTTACATCTTTGGACAATGCGAGGTAATAAAATTTGTAGGATCCTCTGGAAAAGCAGTGTCAATACTGATAAGACTATCTTGGCTAAATAAGAACATATAAGTATCGTTAGTTTCCTATAAATATATCGGTAGAAGATAATTTTTATATGGACTATTCATAAAATAATGAAAGTGTGTCAAAAAGATTTCGAGTAAATATCCCTCTTAAAGACCTCAATATCCATAGTATGTTTTATTATGTATTATGGAAAAGCACACTGGAAAATTATTCAAGAATTGTTCTAATTAGTTTTAGTAGAATAATTCAAGGGATATTGAATAACTGTACCTCTTCTAACTCCCTCCCTTTCTCTCTCTCTCTCTCTCTCTCTCTCTCTCTCTCTCTCTACTCACAATCTTTCTGTCTTATTTTCTTCCTTTACTCGCTCGCCTACTCTCTATTTTAGCCGTTCCCCTTCTTGTCTATAATACAAATAGTCCACGTAAAGATACATATAATAAGTAGGCGTACTGTTACTATTTTAAGGCGTAAAGTAATAGGCCTTCGTATTGCACTATAAAAGTAATTTATTTTTTATTTTTATTTTTTTTTTAAACTCTCCGAAACTGGAAAATTTATTTCGAACAAATCGGGGTTTGCTGAGCAGGTTGAAATGTTTGACAATAAAGGCACAATGATTAAAAGATGAAATCATGATAGTCAATCTTCTTCCTCATACCCAATCATACCACAAGTATGTTCCTATAATCATTCCCTATCTGATTGTCATCTGAGACATAGTCAAGATGAGTGTGTCACTGCTTTTAATCCACGGAGATTGTCCTTCCAATTGACCTTTAACCTCAATCAATATAAAAAGCGTTATATAAAACCTGACCATGCTGTCAGATAGATCTTAAGAGTACAGAAATCATCCACAATACAAAACTTAAAAAAACAATGGATTACTTCATTTTCGTTCGATACTGCTCGATAAAAACTGTGGTTGCGTATAGTTGAAAAGATGAAAGTCTACTTCATATATTCTCCAGAGCTCTCTGAGTTCGTTGATGGTAATCGTTCCAAAGGCATCATAGAACTCGGCGGAATCTCGACGAGTTGGATTCGTCGATTTCGGATAGTTAATACGCTCGTCACTAATTTGAAATCGGCGTAATAGTCGCGTACTGTCCTCACGAACCGTTTCCAGCTTTCCTATGTAGTCATAGCTGATGGAACATGGCGCACAGAGTGAGTTCGTTGACTGCCAGTGCTCATTCAGCTGCATGTGATCTTCTGTGTCGATAATAAATCGTATGAATTCTGTCCATCGGACACCTTCCCCATCCTGGATAGTCTTACGTGAAACACCCTTACGATACCGTGACATGATGTCCGCAGCGATGTTCTTGAAGTAGTAGCTATGGCGCTCACAGTCAAGGTTCCTAATTCCCATGAACTTATCCTTATAGGCGGACAGGATCCGAACAAAGGGGTCTCGAGTAAAGAGAAACTTGGTGTAGTGCGAGAGGATATGCTTGCGTTCAGTCTCAGGGTACTCTATCAAGGTTTTAAGGTTGCTATGGTGGGCGTCATCACGAGAAATACTGGTGACATCAAGCGAGGAGTTTTCGATGGCCATCAAGACTCGCTTCCAGTTCGTACAACCGGCTTTAGGAACTGAACAATAGACAAACTTGTATTTATCGTTGACGTACAGGTGTTTGAGGGTTTCGTTGTGGATGTGGTGAGGATGGTCCATTGGCAAGGCTTTGTGGCACATGTTGTTCAGGTGTTGCTTACGACGAGGTTGGGTAGCGGCAAGACTTTCAGAGTATGTTGGGTATTCCAAATCCTGTAAGTAAATACAACCTAATGTTATTTTCTAGTATGTTATTTCAGTCCCTTTTGCATCCGATTGGCAGCCTAGAATTTTGGTAAATGTCTAGCGATGTGTGATAGTACAAACATGATTTTTTTTTTGTATCGCTTGTCTGCCATGTCTGGTAATTATCCATTTTTGTGGAAAAATATTTCATTCAATTTCTTCGATAGATAAAAAGCTTAAGCATCAATGTGACCACCCGGAGTTTATACAAAGACATTAGAAATAAAGATCTACCGAAATATCAAGTAGGCCTTGGTAGTACGAATCACAGGAATATAAGACCGTTAAATGTCTTTTTGTTCTTTTAGCAGTTTCGAGTATCCGAATTTGAATGTTTTTAACATGCTCGATGGATCCTACACAAATAATAAGTCGGGGATGGTCGGAGATTGGCCAGAGACTATTTGGGTCCCGACAAAGTAAACATTAAATCATCCCGCCCCGCCCCCCACCTCCGATCTGGTCAGTGTAATTGAGGCGTTAACCCACAGGTAGATGATATTCTCGTTGGCGGGGACATTATTTTCACCTTTATGGGTAGAATGAAGAGAGTCAGAGGAAGATGACCTTACCCCTCGTTTGATATGCATCCATGGTGGTGTCTCTTCATGTTGAACGGTCACGAGACCCCCTTCATCTTCTCTCCGTAGACGAGCCTCTTCAAGAAGTTCAGTTCTCCAGTTTGTCTCGTGGCATACACACCTTGTCATCGACGTAACAGATACTGGGCAGGAGTAAAAGTTGTTATTTAATAGTTAAATACATGAATTTGTTTGCATCTACACGGTAC
The DNA here is from genome assembly GCA_037976565.1 of Mesocentrotus franciscanus. Classification (NCBI taxonomy): domain Eukaryota; kingdom Metazoa; phylum Echinodermata; class Echinoidea; order Camarodonta; family Strongylocentrotidae; genus Mesocentrotus; species Mesocentrotus franciscanus. The sequence continues at coordinate 42,651,882 of CP137668.1, read as the reverse complement.
TAGATTGAAGGGCATCTCGACATGCAGGGACGACCCCCACTAATTTGGTTACAGCCCACGAGACCAACGCGAGCCTTCTATGAATAGTTTTCTAACGGTCTATGAGACCGAAGGGCACTCGAGACCGACAGCCCATGACATTTTTCAGAGGGTTCACGAAACCAACAATATCGGCCTCCCGAGCTGTCGGTCTATCGGAGTGTTCAAACTTTCAGTCTGCAAAAGCTCTAGGCAAATTTAATTTGATGAATTTTATTATTGATTGGTCCGGTATACATCCTACTCGAGAGACGCATAACAGAATTTTGCATATATATATATATATATACATTATCAGAAACTCTCAATCAAAATTTTTGTTCATTTACTTGACAGAGTAAACCGATTATAATTTTACATAACAGACAAATTAAGGTGTTATAGCATAAACATCAAATTAAGAATAAGTTCATCACTAATGATATAAGGTTCCTACTTCAGCGTGTTCGTGAGAAATGAAGAATGATTTAAATAAATATATTTACCATTTCTGTTTGAGATTTCAAGAGAGAGTAGAAGAGAAATGGTGGCGCTGCATGTGATAACAGCCAGAATGGTGGCCACGTTGTGATTGCGACTTACTGGGGCCATGATCTCATCACAGCGTCATCAAAGATGTCACTGAAACAAAAGCAAATTATAAAGTTACCAATGATGTAGGAATCTTGTGTTTAAACATATTTAGTTCACGATTAAAGTAAGAGAACCACGGTAGAATCAAGGATCATTCTGTAGTCATCGGACTTCTGATTTCTTGTGAAGGATCTTACGTAAACGTATCATCAAGACAAATTAGGGTGAGTTTATAGCTTAACTGTGAAGCCATAATCAGTATTTTGAAACACACTCTCTTATGGAACAGTTTTGAAACGCTGTTTCACGGTACCCTACTTATTGCTCTTTTTCTTCAGGCCAAACTATGTTCTGTTCTTTTTGTGAGTTTGTAACTGTCTTTTAACCCATGTATCTGCAAAAAGGTTCCAGGTGCCTCTCTGTTTTGAGCAAAACGCGCATCAAATTACTGATTTTGACCTGAAAATGAGCTAAAACGCACCTTAGAGATATCCTGCCATTCATCAGTAATTGAGTAAAAATGAACATAAATTCTAAGCAATGGAAGCTCATTCAAATATAAACATCAACAGCGGATGTAAACCGAATAGGGATTAAAACAACTAGTCACTTCCCCAGTCTTTCCCATGTGAATCATGGACGACATCTCAGCTCGTCAGCGGCTGCGATTGGACAACTGCCTATTAGCGGCTACAAATTCCCGGATTGGATCGGATTGGGTATAAATTCAACTATACGAAGCACACAAATTAGCGACGCTTATTCAGACACGTAATTTTAAAAGAGTAGACTATCGTCTCCGTCTTGCCTGATTAAGCCAAATAAGTAGGACGTTTACCCCAACATCCGAAATATTACAGTAAGACCCTTTCCTCTGAGTCTTATTTCAAAGAGAATAGGTTTCAATCTACACTGTTTTACTAGAGAGGTGGGGCTTTTACTTTGAACCATACAGAACAATGACCCCACTCTATATCAATCAATGTGGATTAAAGCTTAAGAGTATAGATCTTTTAAGTCACGCATTGCAAACCACTATGCTTGGTTTCTAGATCACATTGACTATTATGACAAAATTTGCTCCACTTTGTTTTGCCTTATCCCTAATAGTCAGGTGGCTTAGCGTCAAATTTATCGATTATCGTTACTTGCCGGATAAAAGCACCATTTTTGGTACACGGCTTCCTTAGGACCTACTAAACGATATTAGGCTAGGAGCCCCCGGCAAAAATGACAATTTAAGGGTGTGGGGTGGGGGCGTCTTTTTGGAGCCCCCAATTGATTTTATAACATTGATTTGTTGTGGTACAAATGCCATTTTTGGTATAGGGCTTCCTTAGGACCTACTGAACGATATTACGGTAGGAGCCCACGGCAAGAATATCATATAAGGGTGTGAGGCGGGGCGTCGCCTCGTAGCCCCCAAATAATTTTAGAAGGTAATATAACATTTATTTGTTGTTGTGCAAATGCCATTTTTGGTACAGGGCTTCCTTAGGACCTACTGAACGATATTAGGGTAGGAGCCCCCGTCAAGAATATCATATAAGGGTGTTGCGCGGGGAATCTCTTCGTGGTTCCTAAATAATTTAATTTAATGCCTCTGTCCCACACCCTTATATGATATTCTTGCCGGGGGATCTTACCCTAATATCGTTCAGTAGGTCCTAATAAAGCCCTGTACCAAAAATGGCATTTGTACAACACCAAATAAATGTTATATCATTTCTAAATTATTTGGGGGCTACGAAGCGACGCCCCTGCCTCACACCCTTATATGATATTCTAGCCGGGGGCTCCTAACCTAATATCGTTCAGTAGGTCCTAAGGAAGACGTGTACCAAAAATGGCATTTGTACAACAACAAATAAATGTTATATTACCTTCTAAATTATTTGGGGGCTACGAGGTGACGCCCCGCCTCACACCCTTATATGATATTATTGCCGGGGGCTCCTACTCTAATATCGTTCAGTAGGTCCTAAGGAAGCCCTGTACCAAAAATGGCATTTGTACAACAACAAATCAATGTTATAAAATCATTTGGGGGCTCCAAAAAGACGCCCCCGCCCCCACACCCTTAAATTGTCATTTTTGCCGGGGGCTCCTAGCCTAATATCGTTTAGAAGGTCCTAAGGAAGCCCTGTACCAAAAATGGTGCTTTTATCCGGGAAATAACGATAATTTCACTAAGCCACCTGACTATAATAAGGCCGGGCTATTTGAGTTCTTAATACGGCCGGGGGGGGGGGCATTATGGCCCCCTAAGATCTCGGCCGTGAAACGGCCGATCGCCGCGAAAATTTGCATGCATGTCAAGTGAAGTGTATAGAAAACTATAGTAACTTCATTTTTTTGAAAAAATAACTCATTTGCATATTTATGGTAAATTATGCAAATAAGGTCAACAAATTCATATTTTTACCCATAAATCATATATTCTTCATATTTAAGCTTTCTTTTCCACTACATATATTTGTTAGACCATTTGGAATAATAATACCAAAAAAAATTTGGAAGAGCCAGGCTATTCCTTGTGTTATCTCTTGTTTTGATAATTTATGTATTTCATTGTTTTTTTAACTTATGTATTTCATTGTTTTTGTTGTTTTATTTCATTTCTAACTATAATTCAACTATTTTGACCCTCAAAACAAACACCTAAACTTTAAACAAGACCAAATAACCAATGTTTTATCTCTTTTTAGGTAAAACGATATTTCCATATGTTTTGTACACAAATCACGAAAATGAGCGATTTTCGGGCCGACATATAAAGACAAAAGGTCACGTGACTTTGTAACGGTAGGTCCGATTTTCAAAAAAATTGTTTTAAAAGATGCGCAAGACTCGAAAGAATAAAGTCATGAAGCGGCGGGGCGTCATCCATATGCGTTTCCGAACAATCAGAAAAATTGCGGAGGGGGCATGATGGCCCCCGGCCTTATTAGGGTTAATACTTCGCTGAGTTGCGGACTATGGCTTCAGCAGCTTTATGAGTATATCGGAAGTTTAACTATTAAAGAAACTTGTGTTAATGTTTTGGGTTTAGGGGCCGGTTTTGTTTAGAAAGTCACTGTTTTGTTGATGCTGGTTATTAAAGACATTGTTGTTTTTTGTAACTGTTATACTTCCTTTTACAACCTGAGAAGTTAATAGCTCAAATTGTATCATAAAACTCTGCATAAGTTGAAAATCACATCCCCTTCCCCTCTCATGAAAAGTATCAATATGGTTTGTATGACCTTATTTGTTTGTTTGATTGTATTTTGTGTGTGTTGTTTTTTGTGTATTTTACATTTATATCTTTCGTAATTAAATATCCTTCTCGTTCCAAGTATAAGATCAGAGGCGGCCCTCCCGGGGGGGGGGCACAGTGCCTTCCCACTTTTTCAAGCACCGAAAAGTGCCCCTTTTTACATAGGAAAATTCCCCTTTTAATTTTGTAAGAAGTGCCCCTTTTTACATAGGAATAGTGCCCCTTTCACTTTGACAAGTGCCCCTATTAATTTGTAAAAGTGCCCCTTCCCCTTTTCAACTCTGATAAGTGCCCCTTTCATTTGGACACGTGCACCTTTTCCTTTGACAAGTTCCCATTTTCCTTTGCAATAAGACATAGTGTCCATTTTCCATTCTCATAAGTGCCTTTTGTAATCTCTAGTAAGTGCCTTTATCAGGTACGAGAAGTGCCTCTTTTCACTTTTGATAAGTACCCCCTTCACCTCTGATAATTGCCCTATTCAAATCTGACAAGTGCCCCTTTTCCTTTGTAAGAAGTGCCCCTTCCCCTTTTAATAACTACCCCCATTTTAACTCGGATAAGCGCACCTTATATTTTCACATGTGCCCTTTTCCTTTCTAATAAGTGCCCCTTTCCTAATGATAAGTGCCCCATTCAAAAGAGCCCTTTCCCTTCTCATAAGTGCCTCTTCTCTGATAAATGACCCTTTTCAGGTACGAGAAGTTACTCCTTTTCACTTCAGATAAGTGCCCCTTCACCTCCGATAAATGCCCCTTTAAAATCTGATCGGCGCCCATTTTCTTTCAACTAATGCACATTTTCCTTTATTATAAGTGCCCCTTTTCATTCACATAAGTGCCCCTTTATATCTGGTCATTGCCCCTTTCAGGTGCGATAAGTGCCTCTTTTCACCTCTGATAATTTCCCTTTACCAATGATACGTGCCCCTTTTCGTTTCTAATAACGGACCTTTCCCTTTTCATAAATGCCCCTTTTCACCTCTTATAAATGCCCCTATCAAGGTCTGATGGGGCCCCTATTCCGTCGACAAATGCCCATTCTCTATTCTCATGACTGACTTTTTCATCCCTGGTGAGTGCCTTTTTGAGGGTGTAAGAAGTGCCCCATTTTCACCTCTGATAATATTAATACTCTTTGTACTTTGACACATGCTCCTTTTCTTTTTGATAAGTGTCCCCTTTTCCTCTCATCATTAAACGCGCCCCTAATTTCAAGCGACTAAGAGCAATTTCCCCAGAGCTCGCTTGCTACGCTCGCACGCATCTATAAATGATATACCCATGTTACTTATCAAAGGTCTTTTCATTCTTCTGTTATGAGAATGTGCTTATAACCCCATCAGGATTGGGTTTTTTCCTCTTTATAAGATGTAATTTTTCGCACTGCGACCTCACAAATCTTAAAATTTCTTGCTCGCTTCGCTCGCTCGCAAATAAATTGTCAGACCATCACACCCAACTGCAAAGCATGATGCTTAAGCAATATCTTGTATGGTGTATAAAGTGAAACAAATATTGAAATCATCCCTGATAATGTAATCACAATGTAGGGGTATATACCAATGTCTAAAAAATGGTATATTTTCGCTTTGAGATTTCCGTTGTAGGTGCCCTTTTTCCAGAAAGTGCCCTTTTTCTTGGTGCCCCACTTTGGAAGTTGCTCGGCCGCCCCTGTATAAGATGCTTACACAAAACCAGGTATAATTGATCCTGATTCTGATTTTGATTGTGACTCAACGTCAAGTTAAAGATTGTATGAAAATGCAAGATATCTGCAGCATCTTACCAATATTGTTGTTTCACTTGTCAAAATGACATAGGTTGTTGGTGTTATGTGATGCAGTGTCGTCGCTAGTACAGGTTCTCCAGGCTTTGTTACGTAAAAAGTATAAGGTTGCAATGTTGTTTTAGGTTAGGAGTAGGGACCACACCGATTCCGAATGTCTTTTTAGGGGGGTCTGGGGTCGGTCTGATGTCGGTATCATTGGTGTGACTAGAGTGTTAGGGTTAGGGTTATGGGTAGCTTGTGGTCAACGGTGGAAGTTAAGAACTCGGTTAGTGCAGGATATGGAACGCGTAGTCCTGCGAGCATGTATTGTGCAACGGAATATCCGGCGCCCCTGGATCGTCCGCCGTATATCTTAATCCCTGTAATGATAAAGGGTCTTGACGGGAGGAGCATGCATGGATAGTCCTTTAAAGATAATCACCACACGGCACCAGTGGCGGATCTAGGGGGGGGGGCCCGGGCCCCCTCCCCTAGAAAAACAACAGGTAAAAACACCCTTTTTGTTAAAAAAGAGAAGATGGGCCCCCTCCCCTGGCGCTCAAGGGGTGGCGGTTGAAAAAAATAACACTTCCCCCGTTGGAAAAAAAATTTCGGGTACAAAAAAAAAAAGTGTGCTCACTACCTCTCCTCCCCACTGAGCGAAAAATCGGCCGGCGCGATTTTCAAATTTTCGCACGAAGTGGGCCCCTTTTTTGGCCCCTCCCTTGCCGCCGGCTGGATCCGCCCCTGCAAGGCATAAGCAGTCTCAACATGGACGCTTATTTTACACAAAGTGACTTTCTGAACTCTTCTTGCTTGACTTGTGTAGGGACTGTTCATGGATTATGGGAGGGGGGGGGGGTAAATTAAGTCTTCTGTCTTCTCACTAATCCGCCAACACTTAATATGAAGTTGTTGTCGTTGTTGTTGTTGTTGTTGTCAATGTTTATTTTCTATTTGTTTTTGTAATTGGATATGTTTTTGTATGTTTTGATGTTCTGCTTTTATGAACGTGTTAAATAAAAGAACGGAACTTTATTCAACTCAAAGCGTTTTAAAGATGAACACACTGGACGTAATCCTAGCATTATGATGATCAAAACTCTAACGTAGGTTATCATGAAAATGGTGATAATATTATATTTTTTTCAGAGATGGTTTTAGGTTAACTGCTTTTCACTACTATCTTTTCATTACTGCTGTTGTGTTCTTTTTTTAAATGTTCTTGTTGCAAGTGAACATATAATAAGGTGCTGCCATACACTATACTGTCAATAAGAACTTCTAAATCTCATGTCGGCTATTTGTCGTAAACACCTGCATAGCATAAAACTAGTTGTTTTTCTCCTGATGTGGTATTTGTATACCATGTCACTTTAGATTCTAGTTATCCGTGAGAAAAACAGAAGTAACATATATGTTGAACGTGGCCCTGTCTTAGTAAGTGTTGCGGCTGATCAAAGTCGATCACAGGTCCTTCAATCAATCACGCACTTTAAAAATCGTATTATGAAGAGAGACTCATGGTGAGTTGTGGTCACATAATCAATCACAGTAAAACAGGGGCTTGGTGTATTATTTGCTGTAGGAAGGACCGGGGATGAACCACGGATTACGTTGTACTGTTTCCAGAATATTAACATTCCGGTTTCAGACTTAGATAAAACAATGAATAGATATATCAATCCTTTCATCATTGATTAAGCATAAATAATACGCTTTTGGTATAATCATAATTGTTCTTGTCATGATACGATGACCTACAGTAGGTTAAGCGAGCGTGTAAAATAAGAACAATCATAATAACAGCGTGTTATTGTACAGAGCTCAGTGTCTGTCAAACCAAGGAGATATCACAACATGTTGTGATATCTCCTTGGTCATACTTGACACTCCTGGCGATCCACAATCATGGTTAGACTTCTGTTTTATCCTGATAGCCACTGATTTGATTATGTGTCCACTTACTGTGTTTGAATGACGATGTTCATTAGTGAGATTGAGAGTATTTTTTTTTTAAATTCAATTATTATGTACCTTCAACGAAGGTTTATATCTTTCCTGAATGTGGGAAGTGTTAACATCCTTGGAGTGATGAGAGGAGAGGGTGGGGCCGTGGGGTGCATCACTGCACCAGCATCGCATGTCTATGAGTTTGAGGTGCATTCTTTTACAGAGCAACGTTTCCCTGAAATGATGAGTGGTAAACTATCAAAAAAAATTGCATTTACATACACAAAATAAATTAAATTAAAAAAAACACGATCGCAACTATCTTCGAAAAGTCAACTCAAATGTAATTTCAATACCCAGTTGTATGTCTCCTAGAAATCATGTTCAGATTACGTAATACTTTATTGTCATGTTCGCACATTTCAACAAGTCACGTACAAGGAAGGCCATTGTCATGTTCGCACATTTCATTAGGTGACGCACAAGGCTATTGAAATTGCATTAGGTTGATAATAAGAGAGTTGTATCTATCGTGTTTACTTGTCAACAGCAAGATGCAGTCAAGATGAGCCTAATTTTCACTAACCCGCTTCCTTTTCAGATAATGCATAATTCCAAAGAGCTAAACTAGGAGGACGTTATAACAGATTCAGTACCTTCTTAGCTATTAGTAGACGTATTAACATTTCAAACCTTTGAGTAGTCTTTGAGTTTGTCATCTTTACATCCATCCCCAGTCATTAAATGCATTTCATTTTTTATGCGAAAAATCAAGGCAAAGTCATCCAAACTTGAGTTGTTAGAAAAGGGATGCAAATCGTTTTTTGGTAAATAAGAACATAGAATACAAAACGAAAATGAGTAATAAATGAACGTGATGCCTGTCACCAAACAAGCAAGGTGTTTATATACATGTGGACGTGCATCCTTTAAACCTTTTCAGAAGAGGAGAAGGGATGCAATCCATGGTATGGCCTTAAATCAATTGTACATTTCAAATCGATTAATGCGAGTCAATATACCGTTTATTCAAACCGTTGTGAAATAGCTTGTAGTACGTCTGCACTGACAAAGCCCACATATCTATAATCAATGTAAAGCATATTGTGATGGTTACCATGTGGTACCGGTGGGTACTTAACGCTAGTACCCCTTAGCTTGTAAATCATAAGGACGACACGTCTCCCTCTCAAAAGCTCTATCGATCTGTTCAATTCGAAACAAGACAAAGGTGCTCTTCTATCGGCTCATAACACATGTTAACCGTAGATGTACCTTTCTTTTCTTTCTTTAATTATAATTACCAAACATAAAGTAAAACGATGTAACATGATGACATATGCAGGGCATGATTGATAATCATACAAACATAAACGAACTTACAATAGATAAATGTACAACATGACTTGAATCATAAAGAACTAGCATTTACGTGATTTTTTGTCCATAATGTACAAGAAATTGCATAGTTCGACATTTTTTTCTTTTACCAAATACCTGAACAAAACAACACAATAAACGAGACACGATGTTTGAAATGCAGAGTCCGACATAGAAGCCAAAGGCTTGTAAATTGAAGGCCCCTGGGGAAAAGTGAAACAAGTAGTTTGAGATACACCGTTATATAATTTTAGATCACATTACTTACTCTTCCTCTCTACCATATGCTACAATGATGCTGCGTGTGAAACTATCAAGAATACAAGAAAGGGAGGGGCTACATAACACAATTGGCAAATAGAACTCCCCGCGTCAAGCAGCCTTATAAGTGTAAAGTTAACACTGTTATGTTGTTGTGATGCTGAGGCAGATATGTCCTCTAAGTAAAGGTAGTCGAAGAGTATGCCGAACTTATTGTGTTTTTGCTATCTTTTGGTCATGTGAGATAATGTTTGTAAAACGAATTAGATCAATGAAAAACATTCTCTTGCAGAAACAGAATCCATCTTTTTTTCTTTAAAATTGAAACTTCAAGTAATCTCATTCTATGAACATCATTATTTTAGTCGTCATGACTACCCCATGAATTAAATACTCCTGAAACGGGAACAGGATTAGGAATATTACGCCATCCCGGGGAAGTGCTTACATGTATTGTATGGTTTCCATTGATATGGGTGTGCGATTTTGCCTTATTGCTTGGGGATTACTGCATATACAACAGTACAAAATATTATGCTACATAATGCCTTGAGGTAGCTACAAATGCATTTTGCTGGATCAATATCAAAATGCTTGTTTATGTTAACGTAATTAAAAGGATCAGTAGTGATGTAACTTATATTAAGGACAAACATCAATTCTGTAAATACAACTAAACTGTCATTTATCCCTTCATTGATTGAAAGTTTTGTACTTTTTATTGTTTTTCTTTTTTAGGAGGTGAACTTACACTCCCTAAAACAACGCTTTATTTTATTACATAAAAGAAAATAATTTTGCTTCGTACGTTCCATTTAAGTGATCACATGCCTGTTACTAGTTAGGTACATCAACGTGAAATATTGCTTTAATACTATAATTATACCCCAATTATATTCTCAAAACGAACTACTTGAATAAGCACATGTCAACCTGATGAAAATGTGAACTTCTAAATGGAATGGAAAATAGATATATTACTAAAATGCTGCCTTTTAAAATCCAAATACATTACACTAAAACTTTTTTTGATAAAAGTGGCTCATAAGCGTCATTAAAATGGAACTCGGTATTTTGAATCGGCGATCTCATAACCTGAATTACTTATGATGACGCCCAGTAAGTCTAAAGACGTGTCAAGGGCCATTCAAAAGGTCTGTTCCTGATCATATGAAGCTCATCAATTCAACAATGAATTAACATCAATTATCTATATTGTTGAAACTGTCCACATTGGTCTTATTATGGATTAAGCTTTCTGACCCCTGGTGTTAATGTTATGCTATTGAATAGGTCCATTTCCATCTGGACTATTCATTCCATACAATCGATCGATATCAGTCAGCTCCATGTCGATGCACTAATTTGTTGAGATCTAACGAAGCATGCTAAAAGATGCCTCCTTCCTTCTTCTAAAGATCTTGCTAAAAAATTAAGGAACCGCTTAAATTTAATCTAAACAAACTATGAGTGAAATAGATACATTTACGAAAGCAATCATAGATAGGATTAGGAATGAAGCCGTAACTATCACGAATATCATCTTGGCTTATCTTGATATCAGTCAGCTTTATAGTCGCAGAAAGTGTTCATGTGAAGGATGTCTGCTATACAGTATATCAACGATTCATGTTTTTGTTGACACATGAAGTGAACTTCGGCCCTGCCCCTTTGTTAGCAAACGTAAAAACAAACACAGTTACCATGAAGAAGGAACATGAGGAAATGCTTAATAGACGCCATGCACGTTGCAATAATCACATTTCACTAGGTAATGTGGAAAATAGTAGGTTTTATTGGAAGTACCTGAGAAGATAGAATGAACTTTCTATCAGTCATTTCAAGTGATTCGATAGAGAAATCCCACTTTGAAAGTGTCAAGCAAATTAGACCTACATGTAAGTGGATCCAATATCAACAATAGGTAAACAGAGTGAGAGACAGACAGAGAGAGAGAGAGAGAGAAAGATATATGGTCACAATGGTCACAGCCTATTGTCATGATTGTGTGTATACCTGAGTAACATTAAAGGAGAGACATAGAAACCACATCATTGCTCTCTATATGGTGTTTAATATGTAGACTTATATACACTGTAATACGAACCGCACATTTCGAACCATTTCTTAGATAAATATAATATACTCCAAGACAAAAATTGTTTAACTACTTAATTGCAAAATTTACGTATAGGCACTGTAACTTATTGCCATATGTTAGATTACTTTCTATACATTTTTTCTTCTTCTGGGGGAGGGGTTCACGAGTGACTTTTCAAACATTTATATTTGCTGGGGGTGGGGGTTAAATTTTTGCAAAGAGATCTTAAATTTTGCATGCTTATTCATTCTGAAGAGGTTAAATGATTCATGGCTTAAGGCACGGAGGTCCTTCACATGATAATGTAATTATCTTTCATGCCTTGTAAACAATAGAGGTGTGATTAACGAGTCAAGTCCTATTCAGGGGATAATGAATGTTTGTGGTTCACTTGAGATACCCGTAGCATGTAAACAACATTATAATACATCTGATATAATGTACTTACAAACAACTTCCAAGTAGCCTATAATAAAGTTTCGAGAAATGTTTGAGTGATCGGATGAAACATCAGTAATCATGGTAATTTACTTCATTTGTGAGGAGACGCTATAGCTCGGTGGTAGAGCAGTGGTCTCCTTATGGGAAGTCCGGGTTCGAAATCGAGTCGATACGCTTGTGTGCTTTGGTAAGGCATTAATCTTTATTACCAAGTCCCTCGGAGAGGACTTAAAGCCGTCAGTCCCCTGGTTGCTCACTTACAAACATACACATGCTTTCTTAGCAGTCAGGTAAAAACAAACCAATAAAACCATCAACAATATTTATACACACATATATATATATATATATATATATATATATATATATCTATCAAAATCAAGAGAACATCATTAGAAACATCTTTGAGTATATTTTGAGTATTACATTGAAGCATAATCATGCACGTACTCATAGCTTACACCACTTGAAACCGTCTCTCCTGATGGGTATTTAATATAACCTTTTTTTTGGGGGTGGGGTGTTTGTTTATTTTTTTGTTTTTTTTTCTCAGATTTTCCTTAACACATGAACGCAGATTTCGTCAAATCAACTTTCTTGATGGGTATTAAGTCTTATAGAAGATCCCTGATACAAAAATGCGAAATTCGTCAATTTTACTGCCTATACCTTTCAAAAATAATATAGCATATACGTGAGACATAACAGGTATCAACTGTAGGTAGAAGGTAGAACATAAGAAAGAGTTCTCAACGACGGATAGGATTAGTATTATCCTATGATGAACAGTTGAGAGTGTGGAGAACTTTCTAAAACTGTTTAAGAAAACGATTAGTATGCCATAGTTAGGGCGCTCCACAAGGCTCATCCCCGCATTGAAAAATACGAATTAAAACACTGTAGGCTCTGTGCAAAGTACAAATGTAAACAGTATAGAGTCTTTAAGTATGGACCACAGTACTGTGTGCTAGCAATGAGTAAGGTAATACAATTTAAGGCTATTTGGCCGTTTTATAGCCAATTTGATGCCAAGTATGACAGAACGTGTAATTTTCCTTGAAATTGGTTAAGCTCTGACACGTTATAATGAGCTTTGAACTAAATACAGCCAAAAGTATGGTAAAATGTTTCGATTTAGTCGGTAATGAATTAGAAAAATAATGTTGCTAACGGCTGAAGAATACAATCATATTCAACTATTTGTTAGACCTCATCAAAATCCTATTTTCCTTCAGAAGCCTCCATTTTACATGGTTTAGTAATTGTGAAACAATTGTAAAATCTTTACGGATTATCATTTTGAACAAGCTTTAATATCAACATCAATGATCATTGCGAGCTGCTGAACCAAGAACCAATTGTTATGAAGCTTAGGGCAGTGGACTCATATGCTTTAAAAGTGTAAAATATTTATAGAGAACAAGAATACAAAAAACTGCAGAGTAATTAACGTCTGCATCCGGAGAAGATACCATGACAGACCTTAATACTTACTCATTGAGTGTCCCATTCATTACTCTGATTCCACGTCCATTATCATGACGACGTGATGGTGACGAGGATGATCACAAACATGTTCAGGAATAAAGAATTTTTGAAGGGCAACTTCGTAGTTTTTGAAAGGGTTCCTTCAAATAAATGAAGTCTTGTCAACCAAACTAGACGTTGTACAGTGTTATACCCGACTCGATTCATTAAGATCGTGTGCCTTGGTAAATGTCAGTTCTCCAACTCAAGCAATAGCCAAGGTCCCTAGGGAATGTTTGCAGCTCTTCGGGGTTGAATTGCAGCTAATTTATGAATGGAAAAGAAGAGCATAGACTGTCTGCTTTTGTGCGATTTCTTTTTCACCAACCGTTATTCAATTTCAGTTCGGTATGCAGATTGAAAAGACGGGAGTATTTTGTCTGCTCTTGTCGACGATAACCAGGTTTCTGATGAGAAGATGTAGGAATGCTCTTCGATGTACGGAGCATGCTTCTCCCTCTGAACTTAAACCGCTGGTGCACCGGGGTTTTGTAAGTACCTTCGCGAGGAAAGCAGGAAGCAAACATTGAACGGTGCTCGTAACTCTCACTGATCTCAATGAACAAAGCTTTTATCCATGATCGACTCCCATTGTAGTTCTAGGTTTGACAGGATTTCAAGTGGGGAGTCACGCTTAAGCAACCACCCCTCCACTAAAGTGTGGCACATGGTCGATAGTTGATAAGCTTTCCCGTTGAGATGTTTTCTGCTCTACAGTTTGATTGGTGTTGTTGTTTACATCCCTACACAATAAAACGATTCACATTTGCATCCCAAGTGATATACAATAGCAGCACCCCTACACAAAGGGGGTAAGTTTAAAACTAAAAAATGCACAGGAGGAAAAGGGTGTGATATTTAACATCAATAGGTGCAGATCTGCACGTAATGTTTGCATATTTTACATTGAATACAAAGCTTAGCAATTAATCGTAAGAAAGGATTTTGCAATTGATTGCACTTAAGTTATAATGACCAATGCAATCATTCGCACAAGTCAATCGTGCGAGCAATTGCTAAGCTGTTACGGGGCCCCAGGACGGCGTTACAGGTTGTCAGGTGGTAATTAAGTAAGATCGCCTACTGTTTTCCCAGGTATATGCCCGCCCGCCAAATTTGGGAACCCTTGTGGGTTTTTTTTCTCGCCAGAGATTTTAGAGACATATACTCAAAATTATTAAACGCTACAGAAAAAATGAGGAAAAAACCCCATCCCTTTTTGTGAGTGTGTGTGCCCCGCCCCTAATAGAATATTCAATCCATGTATTATATAAGATTCACACAGGACAGGGTACTAATGGACCGGTTTGGGGTATTGATTCAAACCTTTATACCGGGACAGGGTACTAGGGTATACCTATTGTGTCAACTTGGTTGGAAAACCGGATGAATTGTATAGCTTTTATGTGACTTGATACCTACCAAGTACATCAGAGAGCGTATGCCTATAATACCAATTTTGCATTTCTCCTAAACCATTAAGCCAATCAAGCAAGTGACGACAATTTGGGGGAAATGGGAAGGGACGGTGAGGATCATAATGCGTACGGGCTCATTCTCGCTAGAAGGGGTGACGCCTCTTGTCCGAAATCCAACGTCTACATTTCGCGAGGGAGCGACGCCATCAATCGAAATCAAGATATCTTATCATGGTGAAAATGTTATTTCGTCATCAAGATACATTGAATAAAATACATATGAATTAAATACATATTCTGGAACCTCGTTTCCCGAATATGAGGTGATGGTAGCCCGAGTATATTTTTGAAATTGGCGGGGTCTGCACGCCCATGCCCAGTACCGTCCATGCACCAATGAACAATATATGATTTTCATGTTGATCAATACCACTCACTGGGAAAATTGTAACTATTACCAATAAAAAAGTAAATTATATCTTAAAGAAAACCAGCAGAACCCTGTTTTTGTAAATGTTAATGGTGGAATTAGACTTTCAAAGAATTAGTTTCATATGAAGTGGATGACACACCCCCTGACGGTTCACTCTATCCTACACTGGAATGTGGTATGACCTCTGATAGGAAATGCACTTTGGACCTTGTAGCAGATTTGTCTTGTGTCAAGTTTTCCAATAAAGTCTACAACTACGAGTATTACTCTCTTTTTTTCTTCAAAAAAATATGTCGTTATTTTGCTAAATGTTTCTGATGGAAATTATTTTTAAAAAAGACAGTTATGATAATGATATATCTAACAATTCATCATTTGCATTATAATTCATGTTTTCTTAAAACGTGATTTTCTTTGCATAAATGATATACATTTGGAAAGCTCCTTTATTGCAGACCATGTGTAGTCATAATCACACATCTTCGACATCGGGAAGAGCAAAATCGGGATGTCTTTAATACACTTTTCCCCTATATACCTTGACCCTAGCTTGATACATTTTTAAACCATATGCAAATGGCTAAGCTGTAAGCCAAGATATACTCTTGTCAATTATTAACATGATTAATACCTAGTATTAGCAGCATAATTGATAACAATCTCCCAAAAGATAAAACTTGTAATTAGTGGCGACCACAAAAATAACCTTGTCATTGAAGTGTAATAGGATATATATTGAGAACAAATAAAGAGACAATTTTGCTGCCCGAGTGAGATGTTGATATTCGAATACTTATAATAATAATAATACTTATAATAATAATAATACTTATAATAATAATAATACTTATAATAATAATAATACTTATAATAATAATACTTATAATAATAATAATACTTATAATAATAATAATACTTATATTAATAATAATACTTATAATAATAATAATACTTATAATAATAATAATACTTATAATAATAATAATACTTATTGATAAATCATTACAATTCTCACGGAACTGTAACCACACCCCTCCCCCTTGTACGTAGATGCACAATTAAGTAATACAATGTATAATAAAATAGAAATAGGTTTCTGAATAGTTTATTAAAAGCATGCATTTGGGTGGAAATAATGAAAGGAGAAGTAACTTTTAAAATATATAAACACAGTAGGAGGTACGGGCTTGACAAGGAAACCCTCATCTATATACTCACAAAGCAACTTATCTCACTCTATAATATATACATGTAACACGAGGGAATAGTTTTTTACACATTTGTATACATATATTTTTTATTTATATTACAGAGCACTTGTAACTTTGTTGTATTCTTAAGGGGTCTATAAAATACAAGCCATGCTTTGTTAATAGACTCATCCACTCTATCTTTTCACCACTGTACATGTGCCAATCTTAAATGATTTATTTGAATAATATTATAATTATTTGTCGTATCTTTTGTTTAATATTATGTCATTGAATTTGCATATATTGCATATTCATTTGATTATGTTATATTATGTAGTAACATAAAGAAACCTTGATAGTATGGCACAAGGGACAATTTTTCTTCCCATTTTGTTGTTGTTGTGCTTTAGAGGAATTGATGTCCTTAGGTTACATCATGTACACGCTGACAATCTTTATCTAAAATGCTGAAATGATGATGTCAAGTTTCAAGAAACTTGTGAATTCAGTGTTTTTATTTGCCTTTAGATTAAGAAAGGAATGTGTTCTTCTTCGAAGTGTGGATCAAACAAGACAATGTTTGATCACTGGGTGGAATAATAGACGTGCCGTATTATTCCTGAAGTTTGACAAATAAGATGTAGCCAAGTATTCGGGATTGGCACTTCATTTATTTATAGAATTTGACACACTTGTCTTGCTTGCCGGTGGAAATACGCCTTGGCAGGACTACGCCTGCCATTATATAAAATAGGTTGATTTTGAACAGTGTTTTTCATTTTGCTTTCTACATCAGCATGATTTGATTGCTGACGTCATCAACTTCTTTACTAATGCATCTGGTTACTGGTTCTAAACATGATAGCCTGCGCATGAGGCTCACCTCGAAATCATTCAGGCAACGGGCTAGAGCAGGGGAAATTCTTTTTTTTTTTTGGGCCTGGTCTGATCGCCGCACTATAGTTTAGCACAAAATTGTTAAGAACCGGCAACCATGACAACTTGGCCAGTATGACGTGACACTTCGGTACTCTATATATATATTAGGTATAAAGTGTAATTCAAGATCAACTATTATACACCGAATACTTATGCCCCGGACAACTACACCTAGGACAAGTATCCCACGGACAATTACCCACGGACAATTACACACGGACAACTCCCCGATAATTACCCTTTGGTGGTCTTTACATAATAATTATTATAGTCAGAGATGCTCTGTTTGTGATACTCGTGGGAATTTAGTTTTGAAATAATAATAATGGCCCAGAGTGCGTTATCCATGTTGTTGATATCTATCTATTCAACATAGAATATTAAGCAAGAACGCCTTGTAGTACCATGATATAGCCTTTTGAATAGTGCATTTTCAAGGTTAAATAATACGGATTATCATTATAATGATAATAATAATCATTAACATTTATAAAGCGCTTCACATACTAATTGTTCTAAGCGCTTTACATTAAATATATACATTTAACAAAAACTTTTATCAATAAACATAAACATGATAGCATGAGATGAAGAATTCACATAGAAGTAAAATGAGTAACAAGAATCAGATTATAAAACAAGGACAAAATTACATGAATTAGACAAATTGTATTGTATTGTATTAAAGAGGAAGGTTTTTAGTCGGCGTTTGAATGTTTCAAAATAAGGGGATTCTAGGACAAGGATGAGAAGATGAAGCGCTGATTATACCTTTGATGGTTTAAAGATAAAGTTAAGTTCTGGTCATGCGATTGCATTGTGAAAGTAACGGTGTGGAACGATCAGAAAAAAGTTGATCATGTAGCATATAAGTATTGGTGTGTACTGCAAGGTTCTGGAGTCATCAAAATGATAAGAAATTTGGCCCAGTCTTGGTAAATTAACAAGCACTGTACACAGAAAGATGTATATGGGACTACACAAACATGTGGCATAAAAAATCGGGCCTCATTTTTAAGCTGTTACTTATATACTAACCGACATCAAACCTTCTTAAGATGTCATTTTTTGAAAATAAATACAAGACATGTAGGAACAAAGTGAACCAAATTTTACGGCATGCTAAAAGAGTGTATTATTCTAACAAATTTAAGGATACATGTATGCAAAATAATGTTGAGGGCACATGGTCTGTTTTGAATAATTTACTGAGAAAATCAACAAGTTCTCTTCCTAAGTATTTTACACATGATGATAAATGTGTCTATGATCCACAACAAATTGCAAATGAATTTAATAATCATTTCATTAACTCATGTACCAAAGCAATTACTTCATTGCTCAAAGACGATAGTTATGTATCCTCTGATTTTAAAGATTACCTGACAAATCCTAGTGTTGTTTCCTTATATCTAACATCTATAAATGAAAGTGAAATTATTGAAAATTGTAAAAAACTGAAAAACACCAACTCATGTGGGTTTGATTCTATTAACTCTGTCATTTTAAAAAGAAGTATCAATGCAATTGTCAAACCAGTAACACATATTTTTAATCAATCCTTGGCTACTGGAATTGTTCCAGATAAACTAAAGATTGCTAGAATTGTTCCTGTTTATAAAAAAAATGATCGTCATACTTTTGAAAATTACAGGCCTATTTCAATTTTACCTTCTCTGTCAAAAATACTAGGAAAGTGTATGCACAAACGTCTTTATTCTTACTTGAGTAGCAATAATTATATTATCAACAATCAATATGGTTTCCGCTCAAATCATGCAACTGTGCACGCTTTAATAGATTTACAGGACAAAATAATTGCAGCCTCAAAAATAATAGTTTTGGAATAGGTATATTTATGGATCTTCCCAAAGCTTTTGATATTGTGAATCACGACATACTTTTATATAAGCTCAAGTACTATGGTGTTAGGGGTATACCACTTCACTGGTTTCAGAGTTATTTACATAATCGCTATCAATATACTGTATTTAATGAATATTATTCTGGTCGTTCCCCAGTAAAAAATGGTGTGCCCCAAGGATCCATCCTAGGCCCCTTGTTATTTTTATTATATATCAATGATATAGTTAAATCCTCTGACAAATTTGAATTTACAATTTATGCAGATGATACAACAATATTCTATACGCAACCCAATGTTTTAGATTTAGAATACAATGCTAATTTTGATTTGTGTAAAGTTTCTAAATGGTTTAAAGCTAATAGACTTCTTATAAACAAAAAGAAGACTAATTTCATGACATTTGTTTTAAAAAGTACGTTTAAAACTTCAAATTCATTGAGTAACATTACCATTTGCATTGATTCTATTCCTTTGAAAAGGGTGAATGTTGTTAATTTTCTTGGAGTATATATTGATTGTAATTTGAAATGGGATACTCATGTGAACAATATTATATGTAAAGTATTTAGATGTATTGGTATCTTATTTAAACTGAAATACTATCTTTCAAATCATGCTTTGTTCTCATTATATAATGCACTTATTTTACCACATTTATCACATTGTGTCAGTGTCTGGGGTAACTGTAGTAAACTGAAAATGAACACCTTATTTAAATTACAGAAAAAAGCACTGCGTATTTGTACCAGTAGCCATTACCTTGCCCACTCCGCTCCTCTCTTTATCAAGCTCAAAACCTTGAATATATTTGATTTATACCAGTATCATACAGCAGTGCTAGTGTTCCTTTATATTCATAATCTTCTTCCATATATAATTTCGAACATGTTCCCTACGAAATCTTAGTATTCATAATTATAACACAAGAAATCGAACCAATTTTCATCGTTGGAAAATTATGTTTATGTATGAAGAAAAATCTCCTCGGTGATTTGGAATTCATTACCAAAATATATTCCCCTGTGCAATAACCAAAGATTATTAAAAAAATATCTGAAAATTTACTATTTATCCAAATACTGACTGAAAACCTCATCATTCTTTACACTATGCTGTTCCTCTGGATTATGTCTTTATCCACTGTTTGTTTTTAATCTTTTTTACATGTCTTTTAGTAACAGAATAAGTTGCAAAACCAAATGATATCTATAATTTAAGGGAACTTATTTCACAAGGCTATTTGGCCTTATTTTAGTTTCCCTTTATTTCATTCTCAACTTGTTAATTTGGTCTCTTTGATACAGTTTGAAATGAATTTTTGTGTAACATATCATATGTTTTATATTTGCATGAATATGTATGATTGCATGTATTTTGTTTAATGTATAATATTGTAATGACCTATTGTTTTTATATGAAGATGGAAAATAAATGAACAATATATATTTTCAACTTATCTGAGAACGCTCACTGAAGGGTTATTCAAAATCTATTTGAGAACGCTCAGTTTGCCATGCATGGATCCTGATTGTGAACGTGCACCCAGTCATTAATGAAGGAATATCATCAAAGTAGAAAATTAACGTTTTATTATTTTTATGAAACCGATCACCCGAAACACGTAATGAAATATTATAATTTGACAATTTATCTTTTCTATGATTCATTGTCAGAAAGCAATTTTTTGTATTTTATGTTTGTTATGTTACCGAAAATTGTTTATAATTATATGGAATGGAGAAGAAAACAGATCATTTCAAGGAAAAGAACCTAGATCACTTGGGTCATGCTCATTTGATTGAATTTCAAATGGGATTGAACTGGGATTAAACATCTCATCTCATATATGATTGTGGAATAGATTTAAGCAACTGTTACCTGTTTAGCGAATTTTATTAATTTGTGTATATAGGTGTACACTAATTTATTTAGAAAATTCAATCACTGTGTGATATCTCTTAATACGATTTGCTGGATAATTTTACTGTAGTTTATTTATGTTTTTATAATTATTGATGTTTTTACGCAATGTACAAAATTCTGCAATTCAGCCATCTGGCTGCAAATGAATTTTCAGTAAAACCATTACCATTACCATTTCCATTTCCATTACCATTACCATTACCATTACCATAAACACAATGAAAAGTGTTGTTCACCTTTCAGACAAATTTTCCCTTTAAGTGGCCAAATACTGTGTCGTCGTCATCTTCGTCGTCGTCGTCATCGTCGCCATCATCGTTATCATCACCACCATCATCGTTACTTTTTTAAAATTATTATTATTATTATCATCATTCTTATTGTTCTCATTAATCTTATTATTCTTCATTATTATTTTTATCATTATTATGTTGTTGTTGTTGTAAGTTGTATAATTATTATTGTTGTGGTTGCTTTTTTTCTAGTTGTTCATGTCATTATTATCAACAATTATGCCGCTTACTATATTTGTGCATGAGTTACTTTGTGGGTAAAAAGATAGTTAGCGAAGGACATAACCTATTCAGGTTTTGAAAGAAACCATAACATGCGGAATTCCACAAGGTATTAGAGTTGAAGAGTTCACTTTTCCTTAAAAATGATAAAATGTGCTCTTTTATATTAAATTGTTATGTTTATTGTTTAAGTGTATACTCGCAAAAAATCTTGAAAAATACATCGACGAAAATATCAAATAATACATTTTTCCTATATACCCAAGGAAAAACACTTTAATAGAAAATTAGGGCAACTTTGTTAGTTCAAAGAACTCGAGGAATGCACTTTATAGGTATGGGTTCGAAAAGAAAAAGGGTGATTTAGAATCAGTGAGGTGTGATCGACCATGGATCCTACTCTATACAAGTTAGTAATTCCAGTTTGTATACATGTATTAAGCTTACTTGCAACAGGGTAAATTCCTGGTACGTCTGCTTGATTCCTTATAATGAATACAAAAACCTATAGAACAACAAGTATAATACCGAAATACCAAACAAATGGCAGGGTTGGTATTATGCTATGTTTAAGGTCTGAATATCTTATACTTTAATAAAGAGATGGTTGAGTTCTAATAAAGGTGAGAGACAGTTTGTGAATTTTCCCATCCTCTGTATGACAGTTTTGAAGAATATCATTGTAGAAATGACCACTGAAAAAGATTCTCTTCAAACACATTCTTTATATTAGAAATATGATAAGACTGAATAGCCCAGAAAGCTAAGTCCAAACTTTCATGCCGCATGTGTGTTGAATCCCATATTTATCTCTTCGTGCAGTGCAGACGAATTTCAGAAATCAGTACCGAAGTGTGACGTCATACTGGCCAATATGTCAAGATTGCTCGTTTCAACAGTTTTATGCTAAACAATGGCGTGGTGATCACACCAGCGCCAAACACTGAATTTGCCTAGCTTGCTCCAGTCCGTTGCTTGAGTGATTTCGCGGTGAACCTCATACGCAGGCTCTGCTGTTTGGAACCAGTAACCTAGACGTGCGAATATGATGTTAGCACCTCGGTACTCTATAGGGTAACTTCTACATCTTGGTTGTAGGCTGAATGTGGGTTTATTGGTTTTTTTTAACCAAGATACAGAGAAAACAAAATAATTCCTCAAACCACCTGGTGTACAGTAGGAGCAAGGCCTTTTATATTAAATATTTTTTGTTTGCGATATCTTTTCAACGGTGGTATTGAAGCCAAATCCGCTCATAAGATTCTTTTTTAGATTATAAAACTAATCTTCAAATTAGTGCCATATGACAGGAAATGAAATAATAGAAACGAAAATCGACTATCAAAAGTCAGACGATTAATCATGTTTATAGTGCTAAGCTTGCTATCAATATTCCTATCCAGGTATTGACTTTATGCGATTAACCGGGTCAACTATGTGGTCCAGGATGTGCATACGACTCTCACGCGTGAGGATTTTCATCTTTCAGCGTTGCTCTCAATGGCAGATGTAAAATTCTTTGTCCGATGAGGACGAAGGGGCACAGTGTTATTAAAGCCCCTCTGCACTAGTTTGGCCAGGAGGGATTAGAGGGATTAGCGTGGTCACTGACAGCCAGACAGGTGGCCATCTCATCAACTCATCTCTCAATTAACATAAGAAAAAGAGGATCATGGGGGGGGGACCAACAGGCACCACTTAGGCATTGTTTTCTATATAGAGGGAGCAAGTAGCTACAAGTAGTACAGTGGGGCTTTAAAACACCTGGGTTTAAAAAAAGGGGGTATATCAATCATCATGATGATAATGATAATGATGATGATGATGATGATGATGATGATAATGGTGGAGGTGGCTTCTTGTACAGCGCCGGTATCCGCCTCTGCTGGGCGCTCATGTTGCTTGCTCTACAATGTCTCACTAATTCAACGTACTTTGTCAGTGTTAGTAATTCTTGTGACCCTGCCTAAATAGTGAAGACAATATGCAATTATTAAGTATCTAATCAACTTATTTGTGTGGTGGTATATTTTTGGAGTCGGCTCATAAAAGAAACATTGTGATCTGTGACTACGTTCACTGTACCTGATTATAATATGAAAGACTCATATTTTCTTGAACACTGTTTTGCTGCATTTAGACAGAAACTGTTTCATAAAAGCATAAAATGTGGGTAGCTGTTATGAAATTTAAAGTAATTACATACAGAGATCTGTCTATTTCTACCTGTGTATATACTGATACTATATATTGTCTTCAACATATTTTATATGTTTCATGCTTGATTTAGGCAAGATTTTTTTTTTAAGAAGATGAATTGGTGTCGGTGTAGGCTTACTCGGCACAGAGAAAAATAAATACGAGCGCAATACCATTATTTGGGGCTTTTTGTGATAGCAAGACATAATACGATCGGTATTTCGATTACAATTGGTAAGCAGGAGAGGATCTTCTAAGTTTTGTTAAGAATGGAATAGTAGGCATGATAAATTTCTTGAACTATTTCACATTATAACCAGGAATCTGCTTCAAAGAGGCAATACTTTCTCCAGTCACCACAAGGTTACAAACAATCACGAAAACTCCATGCCTTAGTGCTTTTAAAGCATTTGAATGCCTGAACGAACTCCACCCACTACGGCAATCTCAACAAGCACTAAACTTTTTCAGAGCCTGTTTCGAAAGAATACTCCTGTACGGGGCTGAAACCTGGACAACGGAGAAAGATATAGAGGATTGATGGCAACTAAATAAGGCTCCTAACGAGAGTACAAAATACCACTTGGCTGGAACATATATCACCATGAGATATATGAACTCCATCTTGACTGAGACTGTCACATGATGTTGATGATGATGATGATAATGGTGGTGATAACGACGATGCTGCTGATTTTGCTGATGATGATGATGGTGATGATGATGGTGATAAGGATGATGCTGCTGGTGAGGCGTTACAAACAAAGATGTTATATTTTGAAATCTACGGTCGGCTTTTTATTTATTTATTTTTTTTACCGTTTTTTAGAAGAAGAAAAAATATATATTAAAGCATTAAAAACTGAGAAATATCAGCCCAAAAAGGAAGAAGAAAAAAAAAAAAAAATTTCCGACCGACCGACTCATGTTTTGGCACCTAAAGGGCAATACAACGTCTTTTTTATGTTAGGCCTGATGATGATGAAGGTGATGACGGTGATGGTGATGATGATGATGATGGTGATGATGATTATGGTAATGAGGAGGATGATGCTGATAGTGATGTTAATGATGGTGATGATGATGTAGATGCTGCTGATGATGGTAAGGGTGATGGTGGTGATAACGACGATGCTGCTGATTATGCTGATGATATGGTGACGATGGTAATGATGATGATGGTAAGGATGTTGATGATGATGATGATGTTTATTTGTGTCCATGATCGGCCGTTATACTTGTCAGTTGGAGGTTATCGTGCTCGTTACTTGTAGCTAGTGGCTAGGACAATGTTTAGTACTTAGGTATAGTTATACTTGTTAATGTAAATTATATAGCCATAATTTCAATACAAGGAAGATATAAGAAGCATCATTATTGGCTGGTGGATATGAAGATATACCATTAATCGAATTATGGTTGACTTATAGAATTTTCAGATAAATGACGAACATTTTCTTTTAAGGATTTAGCTTATCTTTTTCATGCAGGATACAAAAATCTACATTTTGTTGGTTTTTCATTTCTTTTTTTCTTTTCATTTTAAAAAGATAGAATTGGAAAAAGGAGAAAAAAAAGAGAGAGAAGCCTATAATTTGTATACGATTATCCACATTAAAAACAAGAAGAAGAAATTAATAGTAAAAAGAAAGGCGTTGGTGATTATAATCAGTTCTTGACTGATTATAACAACAAAAAACAACAACAACAACATGGCTATTATCGATAAAAACCCATGAGATACCAAACAATATACATGTAAATACATTGCTACTGGTTATTTTATATTAAAAAATGCGAGTGATTAAATTGTTATAAGCAAGGTTGTCGCCAGAAACTTTGTAAACCAGGAGAAAAAAGCCCCTACAAAGTTAATTTTTACAGCACCCTTGAAGATGGGAATAGGGGTTTAATACTAGATATCAAAGAATGTCATATCTAACTTATTGTTATCCAGAAGATGAAGCTGGTCATTTTGTATGCCCTACATCCATATCTTAAAGATAAAGACCAGTTCTGGTCATGCGATTGCATTGTGAAAGAAACGTTGTGGAATCGATCAGAAAAGGTTGATCATCTAGCATATGGTGTGTACTGCAAGGTTCTGGAATCATCAAAATGATAAGAAATTTGGCCCAGTCTTGGTAAAGTTACAAGCACTGTACACAGAAAGATGTATATGGGACTACGCGACCACGTGCGCGATATCTATTTGGTCCCAATAGATATAATAATTTACCAAATATATCAATTAGTAGGCGGTTTCCCGACTTTCCCGGCAAAATTTGTATCATCACGTATTAGTCAAAACATATTCTTTCACATGATTGGTAATGAGAGCTTCCATTTAATTTTTTTGAGAGAGGGGCGTTTCCAAAACTGGTCTTTACCTTTAAGACCCTTGCCACTTATGTATACACCAATGAAATCAGCCAAACAAGTAAACAAGTTTTCAGAGATGCAGACAATCGTATTACAGAAGTACTTGGCAAGGAAATGTATGAACGTTAAAATAGCAATGACTTTAATCCATGAATTTGAAATAAAAGGAAATCAAAACAAAACAATCAACAAACATAAAAACAAAGATTCTAACGATATCCATAGACCTCAATGACCTCAGGGATATCAGACGAATTGGTCACCATGCATTACTCACATTCTTGTTTATCAAATTATCCTTTAATCCTCCCTTCTTACGACCTACCATTCTCCGATTTACATTCCATTCACACAGTGGCATCTGAGGACATTTCATTTAAACTGATTAATGTTTATTTCCTCCTTCTCTTCGTCACTGTTTGTTCCAACAATAGAAATACTACAACTGCAATGATGCGGAATTATGTAATCGAAGGAGATATTGTAGTAACTGTTTATATGGGTGTGTCTGTTGAATGAGAGAGAGAGAGAGAGAGAGAGAGAGAACGAGAGCGAGAGAGAGATAGAGAGGGAGAGAGGGAGACAGAGAGAGACAGACAGAGAGACAGACAGAAAGAGGATGTGTGTGCGCGCGCGCGTGTGTGTGTGTGTGAGAGAAAGAGGGAGAGAGAGAGAGAGAGAGAGGTGAGAGAGTAGGAGAGCAAGGGAAAGAAGAGAACATTCTTGTAATTCCCATGCTTTTTCATGATGATATTTCTATTTAAAAAAAAAATTGGAATTTCCCAAAGGAATATTGCATCTAGAGAAAGAAACAAATTTGCAGAGCCAGGTCAATGAGAGAGAGAGAGAGAGAGAGACACACACACACACACACACACACACACGCACACAGATTGAGGGTGTGTGTGTTCGTGGGTGTGTGTGTTCGTGGGTGTGTGTGTGTGTGCGTGTGTGTGTGTGTGTGTAAGAGGTGGGAGAATAGGAGAGCAAGGAAAAGCAGAGATTACTAGAGATTTAAAAAGGGCACTTATGAGAATGGAAAATGGACACTTATGCAAAGGAAAATGGGAACTAGTCGAAGGAAAAGGGGCACGTGTCAAAATAATTGGGCACTTATCAGAGGTAAAAAGGGGAAGGGGCACTTTTACAAATTAATAGGGCACTTGTCAAAGAAAAGGGGCACTTTCCTATGTAAAATGGGGCACTTCTTACAAAGTTAAGGGCCACTTTTCCTATGTAAAAGGGCACTTTTCGGGTACTTGAAAAGTGGGGCACTGTGCCCCTGCCCCCGAGCCGCCTCTGACTACTACTACTTACTATCATGTTGTATTTTTTTCCTTTTTATTTGAAAAGAAAGGGGGAAAAGGGAAAGAAAAAAGATTGTAAAAAGTATTACGGGTAATATATTTTATGTTCACCCCTGTATCATGTTTCAGATGAGACATGCAGCAGTATGTTAATTTGTGTCATGCTGGTTATTGTTATCTTTACTCTTTCACTCAATTATCTATGTTACACTATAATTGTGAATGTATAACAAAATTGAGAATGATCCTATTTGTTTGGATTGAAATCAATAAAGTTTGAATTGAATTTAAATCTACTACTACTACTACTACTACTACTACTACTACTACTACTACTACTACTACTACTACTACCACTACTACCACTACTACCACCACTACTACTACTACTACTACTACTACTACTACTACTACTACTACTACTACTACTGCTGCTGCTGCTGCTACTAATTATTACTACTACTGCTACTAACAATTAATAAACCACTACTAATACAATTCCTTCTTCTTCTTCTCTTCCTCCTCCTCAATTCTTCTTCTTCTTCTTCTTCTTCTTCTTCTTCTTCTTCTTCTTCTTCTTCTTCTTCTTCTTCTTCTTCTTCTTCATCTTTAGTTATTTTAAATAATGCAGAAATGTTTTTCACCCTCCTTTTCTGTCTCTATTCCTGTCCTTGTCTCGCCTTACAATAAACAAAGAAGGTGAACTCTTTATGCCTAGGTCACATTTGCCGCGGCGGCCGTGCGGTCTAAAATATCTACGGCCAATAGCAATTATAGGGCCGCCGCAGCATTCCCACGGTCACATACGGTAGCGGTCACATATGTTAGGGTAGCCGCACGGCGTAATTTGAATTTGTTGAGACAGAAAATCTGCGGCTGCCGTACGGCCTTTGAAGTGATGACGCACGGTCGCCTTAGGGCGTCCCTGCGGCGGCTGTAGGTTTTTGACAAATACTAAGGCAGACGCAAGGTAGCCGCAAGGTGCCCGCAAGGCGGCCGAAGGGGGACCACACGGCGACCGTGCGGCCAGACTGATGCTCCCGCTTCACCCCTGGAATATATAAAACGCAAGGCCACCGTACGCCCGACGTACGGTCGCCGTGGAACCGCTCTACGGCATGGCTACGGCGTGCCTAATCGCTACGGCGAACCTAGAAATGAAAACAGTTATAACTCCGCGTTATAATTCCACGGGGGACCCGTACGGCCTGTAAAAATAGGGATACGCCCTAGGGTGACTCTGAGGCCACCGCAGATTATCTGCGGCCGCCGCAAGTATCTCTCGATTTCGGGGGCGTACGGCCGCCGTATCCTAGCCGTAGAGCAAATGTGACCTAGGCATAAATGACAATGATCTAGTGGAGTACCCAACCTTATCACTTAGTGAAGATAACAATGACAATAATAAAAATAGGATGAGCCATGGTTTTATCCTTCTTGAACAGGAATACTAATCATCGAAAATGATGCTGAGCGTTCCAGGTCACTATATTTGTTTGTTTGTCTGTTTGTTTTTTCTTGAGCTGAGCAGGAGTCTCACCTCCCAGAGCTGAGAGAGGAGTGAATTAAATAATAATTTCTTGGGTACCTTCCAAATAAGAAGTTTGCAAACCATCGCAACGAAATTTCTTCATTCAGTGCATTATGAGCCTTCTTTTATAATGGCCAATTTGATATTCTTCCTTTTTCAATACATAAACGTCATCTTCACCATCACTGTTTTTCATAAATCTAACAAAAACCACCTTTTATGTTTTGTTTTGTTTGTCTGTTTGTTTGTTTGTTTGTTTTGAGTTCTGTGTTCTCTTCTTCTTTTTCTTCTCCTTTTCCCCCTCCTCCTTCTTTTTCTTCTTCTTCTTTTTTTCTTCTTCTTCTTCTTCTTCTTCTTCTTCTTCTTCTTCTTCTTCTTCTTCCCCTTCTCCTTCTTCTTCTTCTCCTTCTTTCTCTTCTTCTTCTTCTTCTTCTTCTTCTTCTTCTTTTTCTTCTTCTTCTTCTTCTTCTTCTTCTTCTTCTTCTTCTTCTTCTTCTTCTTCTTCTTCTTCTTCTTACTCTTCTTCTTCTTCATCTTTTTCTTCTTCTTCCATGTCTCTCTGCATTTGTATTCACAATTTCCTTGTCGTGAAGGTAAGCAAAAGACCTGTGAGAGTAAAAGACGAAAATCTTTGTTCTATACACCTATAATCCTATTTCACACTCCTAATTCACAACCTTAGCGTTATTGTCCTCTTCTCAACGCACCTTCCTCCTTCAGCTATTTAATAAATGCTTTTAATTCTCCAGAGAATCTATTTGGTAGTTCATGCCTCCAGCATTCCCTTTGTATATACATATACTCCCAGTTTCGAATTGAATGGGGGTAAACGTATATTCTTCGAAGGATTTGAAGCTTCTTTTTTATCGTCGGCCGAACAAAGGCTGACTAAAGGGGTTACGCTTTGGGGGAAATGAAGCAAGTTTGTATACAAACATTCCAGTACAAATCCACTCCAAAAATAACTTGCCATTAATAGAACCAACAAAATCAGACAAACCAATTAAAAAAAGTTTGAGCAAAATCGGATAACTAATAAGAAAATTTTTGAAAAAAAGTATGTAAAACTATGGAACAACAGAATTCACTACACAATTTGCCAATTTGGTTATCAGTTTGTGACGTCATGTCCTCACTATTTGTCAATTGCTTTTTATAGTTTAATCCCATTAATTTCCCTTTTTATCCCCCAAAACTTGATTTCCCATGCCTTTGCCCAGGTTATATGATTTGTATCATATTGCTTGCATGACATTTCACAAAATTTGTTATGAACTTTGAAGAATTGATACTATTTTCTGAATATTGTATATTCATAATTATTGATTTTTATATAAATAGTTTATCAAAATTCACATTTTTCATGATTTAACTGGAAAAAAATTACTCTATATTAGTGCATCCACACAAAAACATACTACTCTCAATCTAACTTGGATGCTGGTGTGAAGAAATAAGATTCTTAGGGAGAAAATAGGAAATTTATATTATCAATATAAAGAAAATAATTAGTGGATAGTGAGGACCATACGTCACAGACTCATGAGTGAGTTGCCAATTTGTGTAGTGATTTCCAAAGTTTTTCATGTCATTAAAAAATAATAACTTTTTTATTAGTTATCCGACTTTGCTCAAACCTTTTTTGATTGGTTTGTCTGATTTTTCTGGTTCTATTGAAAGAAGTTATTTTTGGAGTGGACTTGGGCTTTAACTAATAATGGGCATTTCAACCAGAGAAGGAGATCGGTTTCATTCGAGATCAAGTAAATGGCTTATCATGGGAGATTCAGATCACATGTATAATACATTTCTTGAATAACCGAAACATATTCTACTGCGATCTAATCAGATATTTTTTCCTTCATATTTACAAACATATTTACAAATATTGAATATGATACATATATGACACATTAAGTATACCATTAAGTGTACCCTGTAAATATTAAATGTGCTCTTTTTCGACTAATTATGGGTATTTTTCTAATGTGATCCCCCCCCCCCCTCCTTCCAACTTGATCTAGCGACGCCTTTTTGTTTGTTTTGTTTTGTTTGTGCATTTTTCGATATTTCCACGTACGTTAAAAAATGTTTGCGTTTCAAACCCTTATTTTCATCCATCCACCTATTCATTGCCAGTCAAAATATTATGCCGGTACGCAATAAGATGAAGTTAAGTTTTCAAAATGGTACTACATATACATGTTTATGTAGGCATTCATATAAATGTGAGTGCATAAAGGTTTAAATATATCGAAGCGAAAATTTAAAAAAAATAAGCAAATGAATACTATTAGGTAAAAGATCCTATTTATAAAGATCCCAATCAACAGAGTTTGTTGAGATTATAGATTAGATGGCGTGGAAGCGACAAATACCAATAGTTCCTCGTTTCTCTGCCTTTTACATTCAATAAATCCCTTAATTGTGGAAAGGCTCTCAGGCTATTCGGGACAATGGGAGTTTGACGTTTCGAAATTTCCCTTCTCTTTTGATAATGTACTTCTTGATATTTCAATTGTATATGTGTAAATAGGAGTACTTTTTAATGGTGAGAAAACTGTGAAGGCTGCTCTGTTTGAAGACTAGGTCAATAAGAATGTGCCCTGGGGGTTAAAACCCGAATTGCTAATGCAGGAGTCTGATCAAAATGTTTTCGTTGGTGTTTTGAAGGTGTTTTCTTTCCGAAGAATCCGGGCCTGTTTTCTTTGACATCTCTCAGCGAAGATTTTAAATCGGATCGTAAACTGTGGTCTCATATCTATAATGGATATTTAACCATGTAAGAAAAAAATGAGAAAGAAAGTATATGAACAACTTCTGGAACATTGCGAGTGTTCTCTTTTCATCGTGATTACATCTACAATAGTCACTCAAAATGTTAAAGATTTCCTGCATTATCATCATCGTCATAATACAGCCATTATTTCATCATTATCATCATCATCATCACTATCACCATTCATCATCATCATCAACTTCACCACCATCGTCATCATTACCATCATCATCACTATTATCATCACCATTCATCATTATCATCACCATTATCAACATCATCATCATAATCATAATCATCATCTTTGGGTTGTAACCTCTAACACCCCGAGTACCAAGTTGCAGCAAAGTACTGTTCTATTTTGAAGTTTATCATGAGAACATGTATGATCATAGACATACACATTATATTCTTTAGTCTGTTAACCATTAAATGTTTTTGAGTGCATAATTAGGAATAAAGACTGAAGTATTAGTGTATTTTGGTATTTTATTAGCACATAATACAGGTATATTCAATATTTTACAGGTGTGATGAAACATTACTTTGCACACCCGCTAAAACTCTTGTGACACTATGATTTTATCAATTGAGATATAACTTCAATTGATGGGCTATACATGTAGTTGTATGATGAAGAAAACATCAGTAACAAAATAAATGCAGTATGTTAATTGACATTTAAATGATGGAACATTGAAATTATAGAAGAGCTTCACATTTAATGTAAACAATAAACTGTATTCCATTCAATTGTAGTTAAAACGTGGAACTGAATCATAGTTTTGTAAGGTTCTGATGAAAATAAATATTAACCAATTAAAACAATTAAAAGATCTATGGCATTATATTCATGGCATAGATTGAGATAATTTCCTTTCATAAGCAACACAATAATCTCTTATTCCAAAAATAATGGGAGGCTAGATATAAATATTTAAAATTTAGAAGAACATTGCACCATTATATCATATGAAGGTTACAGTTGTAAAAGTCATCAGCATTTAATCTGAGTATTTAAGTTTGTACAGAAAATTGTCATAACTGAGTTTAAGTAGTCTAAGATATTTCCAACCATATTTCATGACATAGGGGAGGGGTGCTGTAAAATGAAGATAGAAGAAAATAGATCTCTATAAGACAACAGTGTAAATTACAATAAGGCCTAAAAAAAAAAAAGATGTTGTATTGCCCTTTAGGTGCCAGAACCTGGGCCGGTCGGTCAGATTGAAATTTAAAATTTTTTTTTACTTCCCCCACCCTCAAAACAGCGACTGTCGTAAAAACTCAAAACCGAACGCCGCACAAATCTTGCTGGTTTCTAGCTGGTGCAGTGCATGGTATATACACGTACACAAGGCCGGAGTCTACTTGTTTATGCTAGCAGGATTTCGAAACTAGGGCAGAAGACGAGTGAGAATTTGGGAATGATTTAATGATTTTATGCATTTATATCCCATTTAAAGGGATAGTTGAGTTCTTGTTTAAGACCGCAAATGCCTTCACAGTGCATGGTTATTGCTCTTATTCTTATTCATGACATTTCTATAGCGCCCTTTTAGAACCTAAAATTGCTATGAAGGTAATTTTAGACCCCAAAATGTGTGAATTTAGATTGAATATGATCATACCAATTCAGCTCCACTTTCAAAAAAATATGGTGACCGTTAATTAATTAATTAATAATAACAATTCACGGGCCGGCTAGTTGTGCATATTAGAACCAACACGAAAAAGCCAACAAAAAGCCAATATTGGCATTGGCTGGAATAGAACGTATAAGGCGCTATCTTGTTTTTCAACGGCTGGTTCAAAATTCAGAAATGGTTATATCTATGGATATTTCAGCCGTCTCTAAACTGATTTTGATCAAACAAAGATGATTTTATCATTTAAATTGTATATTCTTTCAACTTTGACACTCAGTTTTTCATTATCTCACAAAAAAATTATTTTGTTTGGCGCCCTCTGCAACAAAACTCAACTATCCCTTTAAACAAACAAATACATGTACATATTTTTTATTCATTAAACATTTTTTCTCTTTAAAAAACGGTAAAAAAAAAAAATTTTATTAAAAAGCCGACCGTAGATTTTAAGATTTTGGGGTCGTTCGCAAAGGGCAATACAACATCTTTTTTTAAGGGCCTAATTGGCTTATAGACTTACCGTTTCAGTGGTTTGGTTTGATGACGTGATACAACCTGACAGTTTCTGTTACACCAATATCCAATGATCATACACAAGATCATTTACTTTACAAGAGAAATACCTTTAAAGTCATTATCATTTTCATTATAGTTGATGTTTACAGAGCAATACCTTCCTATTCAAGGGACACATTTCGTCGCGCGGGTGGCAGAAGGGCGTTAGCTCGGATTTCAGGTAAACAATGAAGCGCTAAGCAGAAGGGCGTTAGCACTATATCGCCTCAAACTTTTATAAAACTGACTTATTTCCGAAAAAAAATTGTGGACGTGTTCTACTATAATATTTCTATTAGTCTCTTAAGTATTAAACCAATTTTCGGCACGGAAAGTATTTTAAATATAAAACAAATCTTTAATTGCGAATAATTTGAAAATAGATTTCGAGTCGCTCGCGTGCTTACACCCTTCTGCCATCCGCGCGATGATTTCATGTCCAAAAAGACATTTCACAGCTTATGAATTGTCGTAGATAATAACATAAAAGATTGATACCTTTCCTGGGGTCAAAGACTGTAAAAATTATTTTAAAAAGACAAAAAACAAATAAAAAAAACCTTGCCTCTCTATATCATATCAATGTTACTACACAACAACTATTGCATCTTTTATAAATGTAATGCTTCCTGGGAGAAATTTCAATGTTTCAACATATTTGTGGCTTACACCCAGTAAAATCAAGATCGATTGATCGATCTGTAATTGAAAACAAGTTTGTTTTAGAACATATGTTTTTAAAGTCCTCTGTTAATTTTGGGTGCAAGCTACTGGTAGCATATAAAATATGATCAACATATAAGTATATATAGTCTTTGAAAGAAGATTTTCATAGCATATGTTTCAATATTATGTCATCCTATTCAAATGAATATCTGTTCAGCAAAATATCTGGGGACATTAATATAAAATCAAAATCATTTGTGTTTTAGTAATGCTATGATCAACTGATTGACATATTTTAATATATTATGTAATCAGCTACCTCAGATTATCATCTTCAATATGCTTCTACCTTTCAAAAAGTTAAATACACAAATGATAAATTACAAAAGCTATTTTATAATGAATATCATTACTATACTAAGAAAACAAAGTCTTTGTTTCCAAGGCTTGTTTTCTTCCTTGCAGTTTGATTTAAACCAAACCATCTTAAGAAATAACTGTAATAAAAATATTGATGGGGAGTATCAGTATATTGCCTCATTCTCTTAGTCACAGCTTAACTTCTGAAATGGGGGATTACAAGCAAGAAGATTAGGTAACTAACATACTTTCAAATCTATTGGGCTGCCCAAGAGGAGCTTGAGTGTAATCAGACTCATGATGGCAGTATGAGTATTGACCAAATGATGAACTTTAAACCTTGCACTCTTAGATGGACATTAAGATCTAAGTGTATACATCTCTACCTACATGTAAGAAGCATGTATGGACAATAATGGTCACTCCAGGATTCTTGCCAGTGGATAACATACTTGGTGCAATTACTAAGCATGGCTGACTTCAGACAAAAATACCAAGGGCAAATTCTGACATGGGTAGCAACAAGGGTAATGACTATATCAACTTCTACTTAAACATGCTTTGGTCTTTCAATACAACCCCATGGGATGCTGATAGGCCAATTTCATTCAATTCTGACCAAAATGGTGTAAAAAATGTCCTGGCGAGAAGCCTAGGTGACTTCAGATCAACTTCACTGGAAAGATGTATCCTCTGTGAAGCCTCCAGCGAGTCTGAAATCATCATCCAGTAGAACACAGTACATCCTCTGGGGCGTGGGTCTAGAGTAAGGTGCTGGACGTGGCACCATGCTGCGGAGAATGAACTCTCTACCAGCAGGACGAGGGAAGTCTGGAACTGATGATGATGATCCACCGGTCTTCTCCTTGTCTAAGATGGATAGTGCTGAATAACTTTCACCATTGCTAGCTTCCTGGTCAGATGATCCATCCGGTAACATGTGTGCAGACTGGAAGATCAAATGTAAATATTGCTTACAATAACATCAACAGATGGAGGAAGGACTTAAAACTTTTCTTTTTTATCATTCAGTTCCAAATATTAAATACACACGCGAAGTCCCAACAAAAAGAGCACATAAATGTAAATTCTATAATATAAATGACCACTAAAAAATGGGATTTGGAAATAGATCTTAGATACTTTTGTGGCATAAAAAGTATAGAGAAAATGTCTACTTATAATTACAAGGTGAGCTGGAGATATATGCATAAAACATAAAGAATATTTATCCTAAATTTGCTTATCTTATAAAAGCATGATTTAAAACCATCATATCAATGATAATAACCATCTGCTTCACTGGCTCCCACTAATTTGGTAGGTGGATTACACTAACAAATTAAAACATTAAAAACAACATTTGCCCCACTGAAAACATGTAAATTGAAAAGAGTATATAATGATATCTAAGCAGAGATGATTGGACTAACCCGTTGAGCAGCACTGTAGAGTTTATGAATAATGCCTCCCACTACACCCTCCCAGCCTTGTGTACAAACACCTCCGGTTGCTCCTGTAGTTTGGTCACAAACTCCTCCAGTTCCTGCACAGCTGCATGGCTAAGATGGTCTGCTCCACTCTCATTAGAGGGAAGGAACTTAGCTCGGAGGGACTGGTCTCTAGCGATAATGACTTCTACAAGCCCAACCTGCTTGACTATCTCCTGTGGCAGAAAGAAAAAGAAAAATGAGGTAACATTTCAGAGATCATAATGGTTGTGAGCATAACATAATGTGTTTATAGGTGATGAGATACATGACAGTTTACATTTTGCATGCGTTTCACTGCAATATTGAACCTATAAATCTGGTAATTCAATACCTGCATTAACACATGCAGGATGGGGAGCAGTCAGGTATAAAGATATATATTTTTGTGCATATTTTAGATAGTCTTTCCAACTATATGCCTATATCTTTGTATCTTTGTTTTCAATCATGGGCAGGTGAACTACAGTGGGGAAAAACTCTTGGCCCACTGAAAAACATGCTTCTCTGCATCCCAGTTGATTAACACTAACTTCATATTTCTTGATATCTTGAACAGGAGCTCTTGTCATCCTTGATGCTGTGTTCAGAAGCTGAGGAAAATGAGGCTTCAAAGATGGCACTTTCTCTGCACCTAGAAATGACAACAACAACAACAAATGTTTTCTATTCCCAAGAAGTAGGAGTTCAGGTTTTCATGTAGAGATGTAATAAATTTATGAATCAAAACCCTGAGAATCCATTAAAATAATTGCTATAATTGTGATCATAAGTGCTGCTCTCACTACCATTACCTACATCATCATCATCACCAAAAGTAACATGTTAATCAGGACCATCACTATCATATCATTACTACATGTATGATCAACACCATCCCAATTATAAATATAAAAATCCTGGTATTCCTCATAATAATTACCATACCGTAAATCTCCGTGTATAAGGCGCACCTGTGTATAAGGTGCACCCCTATTTTGAGATTAAAAAAAAAAAATCTTAGATTAGTTTCTTATTTCAGCGTGCGGTCCCGTTCGGAAACCCAGGCCAAGCAATGATGCAAGGAATTGGGAAGGACTTTTATTTATTACGACTTTACGAGGCGCATGCAGTTGAAGTTGCTTGTGAAATTGTCAAAAAGAATAGTAACAATGTTGTTTTTAAAACTAAAGATGACAGAGAAATTTTCCTCCCGAGTCCAAACAGAAATTTGGACAGGCTAGATTTCGAATGGTAAGTCGATATCCCCCGTGTAAGTGAGCTGCAGGATACAGGCGAGTGAGCTGGAGACACGGGAGAGCTTCGGCCGGCAAAGTGCTTTGTGAAGGGGCATAATTTATAGAGACTGAAAAAAAACCCCAAAAAACAAACTCTCTTCCCTTCAAATTAGGAACGTAGCTTAACTTCAAATAGTAGATCCTATTCTTTATTTGCATTATGTAATTCATGTTGAGACACAGAGATTTTCGGAAACCACTAAAAAGTAGCATTTTGAGGACTCAAAATATCCTGTACCTGTGTATTAGGCGCACCCCCGACTTTCGATTTTTTCCGATGGAAAAAAAGTGTGCCTTATACACGGAGATTTACGGTAACTATCATCACCATCGTATCATCATCATTACCAAAATCACTATCATCATCATTACATCCATCATTATTATCATCATAACCTCTATTATAATCATCCTCATCATCACAGTCACAATTCTTCTCCTCCTCCTCACTATTACCACCATCATGTCATCACCACCATCACCATACCTGCTTTTTCGAGTCTCTGCAGAGCAGCATGCACCAGGACAGGAAGGAGATGTAAGACCAGCTCAGAAGGTTTCAGAGATGCTAGGAAATGTAGCACCTTCTCTGCTTCCTTGGTATCATCAAACAATCTCTTCTGACGATGACAAGGAACAGGTCTTGATTGACTCCAAACCTCCTGCCATGTGTTACCTGGCAACTAGACATACACATTCAAAACAATGAAAGATTATAAATTCATTCATTCCCCTACAAAAACTAAAGATAAAATGTGTTACAATTTTAAACATTATCTATTCTGTGTAATACAGCCATCAATTTAAAAGTTATGACCATGTATCCACTTGTTTTGTGGAAAATTATCATTGAAACTTCAAAGTTCTAGAGTTAAAGAAATAAAAATGATACAAACAGCTAGACAGCCAGGAAAACAAAACACCAGTGACACATTTCTTTCCAAAAATATTCAGGTAACTGCTCATTTTTTCAAAGATTGTGTAGAGTAAAGAAGGGAGTTTTCGGCCACTAAACGGCAAAATCCTATTATTTGACTCCTTATTTCCTACTTATTATCATTATTTGTTCAAATCATGAAGCCAATACTATTATTATTTAAACGTGAGTAGAATCCCCCCCCCCCCAAAAAAAAAATCATGATTGCCATGGCAATATTTTACCTCCGAAACAGTGAACATGAAAATGAATATTGCCATGGCAATTCATTTCCTTGTTCACTTTTTCGAGGGAGTTTTCGCCGCATGTACAAAGTCAATAGGGAGCGCGCGCCGTGCGTTCACCCGCTGATCTATAGCACGTGCGGCCAGAGCACGTAATCCCCCGCACGGCCGAAAACTACACCTGCGGGTGCGGTGATCAGAAATTGTAATCTAAACTAAACAGAGATACGGCGCTGTAGTATCCGACTGCAGTGATAGGATACGTGCGGTGAGTTACTTTTGAGCTTGCGGTACTCAAAAAATCTGGCTCTAAATCTGAAAAATACTTGAAATACAGCTCATTTTATGGTACCCATATTCCTTACAGACACGCGTGAGATATTCAATTTTTCAGATTCGGGTAGCTGGACCGCCGATTACATCGCTAAAATGTGATATTTAAGGATACATTTTCCTTTGCAAATGTGGTTCTCCAGTGACTCTGGCATGTTATTGTATGTGTGTGAAATGTGATATGCTATTATGCAATATATTTTAAAGGGATTTTACCATGCATCCAACGGACCAGCCGAAAACTGCCACCGGCCGCCACCGGCCGAAAATGCCTCCTTTCCTCTACTAAACGTAGAAATATATCAACATTTATACATGAATTTGGTTATTTTTGTTAAAAGCAAACGTGGCATGTGTACCAAATATTCTCACAATAAAATGTGAATTTTTTTTCTTCTTCAATCCCATCACCACAATAATCAAAGCCCTGATCTATTTACCTGCATTCTCTGGCTAAGTTGACCCCTGACCCTGCCCTCTGACCCCTGTTCATCAGCCGGCATGAGAGGGTCATCCAGATCAACCCAATCTCTAGGGGAGTACCATCTCACAAAGTCTTCTATGGTGCATCCTGGGTTTGCAGCCTGAATGTAAGAGGGTCAGAGAATCAGTTTATGAAGTAAACCCATTGACTACTGAATTCTCTTCTTTCCATAGGCTTAATACATATATCACCTGGCTCCTATAGGCAACAT
The DNA here is from genome assembly GCA_037976565.1 of Mesocentrotus franciscanus. Lineage (NCBI taxonomy): Eukaryota > Metazoa > Echinodermata > Echinoidea > Camarodonta > Strongylocentrotidae > Mesocentrotus > Mesocentrotus franciscanus. The sequence goes on along the minus strand of CP137668.1, from coordinate 42,611,906 downwards.
CTTAAGATGAACTATCAAGTTGATATATTTAGATCCAGTACTTTCATTAGGGTTTGAGTATTATTATTATCATTTTTTTTCTTAAGTTGCTATTTCTGCTCAAAAAATAGTCATGACAAGGAGCTCCAGGATTCTAGGATCCACAGTACCCATGACTTATCATTATGCAGCAGTACATTGAACAAGATCAGCATGATATCCTCAATACCTATGTAGTGATGCAACTCATTGTCCTATGGTGATCAAGCAATAGGTCAAACGCTGGAGCTCTGGAAAACTTATGCAAGCTAACATTTAAATGAGTTTGCTTCAACCTTTTTTCTTGACAAAATAACAATTTGAAAAATTCCATTCAACACGCAATACCATATCACTGACTATGATTATTTTTTCATTTTGAATTTTACCTTGAAAGACTCCATATCTGATAAAAGGCAAGCACTCTGCATCCTAGCTCTGAGTTCCATGCCTTCAGATGAAGTCCCAAGTTGGGCTAGGACCTCAGCATGTTCCTCTAACATATCTTCAGTCATCGGTGCTGGGTCCTATCAACATCGATGTCAAAAGCAAGATAAAAAAGGTCTTTCTAAAATAATGTTTACCACTTAACTTACACAACATGAACATGATGCTGCTTAACCATTAAACAAAATTGGGAGTTTTCTCCTCTCTCAATTACTTAATGGCTAATCTGTAATTTTCATAGTTTGAGATACTTTAGAAGTGCAGATACTCTGTACACTGATGAAGTCTTTCAATGTGCATGTACCAATGCATACCATATGTGTATATATACTAGGATTATCAATAAATACATTAGGTTTCAGGTCTCAGCATTGTTTCACACACAAAAACAATAAGGAGCCACAGTCTTGTATTCTTGGTGTATTTCAGTCCAAATGACATAATATCATGGACATTATTTTGGATTGAGCGCGATTAGTTTAAATAGGTATTGACAATAGTGAACAAATGACCATAGTGACAGGTTTGGCAGGTTGATGATGACTATAGGCACTTGGTGTAGGACATAATTTTGGGAATAAAATAAGAACTGTAAAAACATGTTAGATACCTGCGTAACTGGAATGTACATAATTTCACTGGTATGTAGTAATCTGAGGTCTCCACATGGTTTTAATCTTCCTTCAGGATTCAACTCTTCCTTTCCTCCATCTTCTTTTCTTGATCCTTGACCCTTCTCATTGCCAACATCTTTATTCTCGGCATCTTCTAATGAGACGTCCATATCTTCATGTTCTAAGAGACAGGAGAGGAAAGTAAGAGAGAATGGTCAAATATTAAGCTGTAGATTATTGACTACTCCCATTCCCATAGGCTTAAAGGGAGTGGATCGTCAGTTTCCATGTGCAGAAGGCCATAATTCACTGACACCAGACTTGGTGGAAAGAACATTAATGGGAGTACAAATCTGAACACAGCAAACACGTAGGCCAGTCAAGAATTACCCCCTAATCTCTCAGCTCATCGAGAGTCTTCGGGTGAGGGAAGAACAAAGCATTACATAAGGTCTAATGGTCATAAAACTGAAGGCTAACCCTGGTGATTGACAACACCTGTTACTAGGTAAACACCCAAACGATGTCGAATTCCCCATGAGAGCTGACTTCTATGTGTCTTTAATACAGGTCTCTCTATGTTCCTATTGGCAATGAGTTAAGACTTATCTTAAGTTCTTTTGGCATTCATGAAAAAATAAAAAATAAAAAAATGTTTAAGGGTAAATCTGCATTGTTTATCATTCATGAGACTGGTAGTATGGGCAAGCAAATTATAAAAGAAAAATAAATAACTTTCATTGACACAGCACGTTCTATTGCTTGACACAGTCAGGGCGACTGGCTCAAATTCCTTTTGTTGCTGATTATTCTGCTGTTATACATTCTACATATATACATTCTACATCTTTGTAATATATTTTGAAACCTAATAATTCTGATTTTTTTTTTCCTATCAAGATTTAAATCACTTTTAAGATTTGAGAATGAACCTTGTTTAACCTCAGAATATATTGAAGATAATAATGATAATAGCGATGTGTCCGCTAGCTAGGGATTCATGGCGATTGCTCCAAAGTATAATACATTATCAGTTAAAATTTGTAGGTGCACTGCTCATTGTATATACAGTTAAAACAATATCAAATAGTTCAAGAGGACGAAACAGAATGGTACGAGATGGCTTACCATCATCTTCTCTGCATACTCCTCCTGAGTTGACAGACTGCTCCTGTAAACCTGCATCATCCGGGGGTGTCGCATCATCACATTCAAAGAATTCATCTTCACTGTCATCACTGTCTTTACTACGTGATGACGCAGCTCTCACAATCCTCGTCACAGCCTCATGGGACGGAACTCCTCCCCTGGATGATGATGATGATGATTCTCCTGTAGGACTCACTCTATCATCTGATTGGTCAGATGGGAGACTAGTCTTTGTCAGGTTTGAGTCTTTTGTTGGAGAGGATTGCTGTTTCCGCCTCTCTTCCCTTGCCTTCTTACGGTCTATGCAACAATTAAGCATCTGTACAAAAAGAATGAGATACACAAAGTAAGATTTCAGTGAAAAGAAAAGAAAAGAAAAACAGGCAGTGAATAAGGAAAGGGAAACCAAGAACAAGACCAAGTAGAAAGCAAAAAATAATAATTGAGGAGAAAACACTTAAGACCACAAGGAATACCAAAATGAGAGAGTGCAGAAGGACGGTAAAGTATACATGAGTGCAGATAACAATAACTTTCAATCATAGATGGATAGTATTCGCCCAAAGAAAAAGCTGAATGGACTATATCTTGTGGAATGGGCGATTGATACACCATCCTATGTCAGGAAGTCAACAAGTAAGTCATAACTATGTGCATCAGTTATGTTGTGGTGTGATTTCTGTTGCTAAAACTTCATTTGAATTCATCTTTCTATTCATCCCTCAACCATCAATACACTAACCTGTAGCTTTTGATGAAGGAGACAGCAACCCATGTTAGGAGTTGTTGATCCAAGACTAAACGGACAAAGGAGAAGGTAAAAATAAGACATTATAAAGAAAATACACATACTCAAGAACTATACAACCTGGGGGGTGTTTCACAAAGATCCTAAGTTAAACTTATCTTTAAGTTGGACTTGTTAGCATCTTTGAAAATATTTTGTAAAAGTTATTTTAAAAGGCATTCAATTGTTGATTCAAATCATTCATATGTTCTAGTATAAAGGAGATTTCATGTTCTTGATGTGGTATTTATGAAAAGTCTAAAATACTTGAATTTTTGCTTTTGAATATATTATATTTTAAGGCTACAAATGGCTCTTAAACATAATGTTTAAGTTCAACTAAGAGTTAAGTTCGACTTAGGATCTTTGTGAAACACCCCCTGGAGACATGGTGAATCAACCATCTGATTACCAGTTGCTTTTACAGAGTTGGCCTGAAAGAGAACATGATATATTGGAGCCCTACACATTTTGTACAGTATGTAGCGTGAAAAAGCCTGAAACAGTGATGTGACAGGGCCTGAATTCATGCAAAACACTAAAAAGAGCATCTCTGCTTTATACATACACATAAACCTACCCTGGTATGTTGTAGTTGTTTTCCAATCGGTACCTCATCTCAAGAACAAACTCATGCCATAGATGCGCTACCCCTTTCAGACCTCCATGACACTGGTTGACTACACACATACTGATGGCTAGCTTGTAGGTCAAGCTGGACTCTGGAGCCGTCTTGAAGTGACGATATCTCTCCTGGAAAGAATAAGATGCAAAAAAATATCCAGTTACACATTTATATCATAGGCTCAGAGCATGCAAATCTTTGCTTTGGGCAGGTATTTTGAATCGGCACAACAACATCAATGTAGACAAAGTTATCTGTCAATGTCAAAAGGTATCTCACCAATTATTTATACTTGTGCCACATGTTTGTTTAATATTATTTCATTCTTTGATTGGACAAAAAAAATATAATGCAAAGTAATCTGAAAGCAATAACATTTATTATTTTGGTGTTTCTTACTGCACCAGCTCCCATATTGATATCTTTTTCTTTTTCTTCTCCTGCTGCTTCAAATTAACTTAACCTATATCAGATTAAGCACCTACCTAAACATATTAATTATCACTATAGGGGCTTACTTTATCATCAATGTCTTCATCAAAATGGCTGTTTTAAGTCTATGATGAAAACTTATTAAACCATTTTTGTTGTACCTTTTATCAAAGTCCTTTTCAGTGTCTTCATTAGGTGTGGATGCACTCTCACCAGCAGGAGTAGAGGCTGCACTTGCATCAGGAAAGAGAAACTAAAGAAAGGTAAATTATTGAGACATAACATTATTATGCAATTACTTCTCAGTTATACGGACTGCGTTTAAGCTTTTGAGAATTTTAAAACAGGTCCATACTTACAAGTATTCCAAAGAACAAGATGTTCTCTGTAAATTTCTGAATAACTATCCCTATGCTCACTACTGTGTGTCCATGCCTCTACACCATGAAAATTCAATTGCGCCTTACTTTGCATTGTATTGGCACAGTAGCATGTTAATGGGCTTGGATTCTCCAGATATCAGATATCTGACATCTTTTAATCTTGCCCAAGCAACGTTTTCTGTTTTTTCTGATTGAAGATTGATAACAATCCAGAATTTCTGTGATTTGCCAAAGTTTCTCGCTGCAAAAGTCACAAAAGCTTCCTGTCTTTGCTTAGCTCTAAATCAGAAAACATTGATGCTTGAGCAAATTAATGAGTCATGAATGTTCTTCTCCTAAAGCAGAAGAGAATGAGGAAAATCAAGAAATCATTATCATCATCATCATCATCATCCTCATCAACGTCGTTTAGCATTTGTTTTTTACCACGCTGTGGGGTTGGACCTTTCATTTCCCTTATGGCCCTTCTCCAAGCCTTATGGTCTACAGCATCTGCTTGGGTGAGGCCAGATGCTCTCATGTCTTCTCCTAGTGTCTCCTTCCAGGTTTTGCCAGGTCTACCACTGGGTTATGAGCCGATAACCTGGAAGTTCATTGCTCTCTGAAGCCAATGGCAGAGGTCATGAAAGTATTTTGAGAGATTCTTACCACAAGAATATCATTGAGGATGTTCACAGGAATAGGTGACTCCAGTCTTGATGTCGTATTGCCTTGGGTTCGTATCCTACGCTGGGCCGCTTGGGCTCTACTCATCACCGAAGACAGCGTGGGAAACTGAACACGGGCTGGATCAGTCAACCTGTGAAGGGCTAAACTCACCTGCTCTGAGGTATCTGAGAATAAAACAGAAGATGTTTCATGTCATCATGTTAGTGGAAGGTATGAAAGGCCAAAGATTCATGATTAAAAATATCCTGGAAGTCAAGTAATAGCACCAGAAATTTCAGTGAAGCTGAAAATCTAGAGTAGATGTACATGTATTTCATTGTACACATACAGTGTTCCCCATCAGACAAATGGATTCAATTTTCAATAGAAAAATGGATATGCATTCTGTATTTGAATACCTGCAGCAGGTCATAAATAAAGTAACGTGTATACAATCATTCTCATTCAAGTTAACCAGTGGCCTATGTGTCAGTTAAATGTCTCCAATTTATAGGCTAGGAAGTCACCAAATAACAATTGTCCTACATATCAAGTAATAGCACCAGATTTTAATGAACTATTTGAATTTTAAGTATTTTATTATAGAGCTACTGTTTTTTAGTCAACTTGGTTCCCTTTACAATAAGCATTCTAATATCTCCAGCAAGTCATAGGATCAAGGATACAATAATTCTACATAAATTTACAGGCATTGCCTGATTTTACAATGGAATGGCTCTCCAATCATAGGCTACACATTTACTGATTCCCATATAAAAGAAGTTCTTCAATCAGCAATGCAGGTCTCTGTACATTGATATTTCCAGAAATTAAGTTGCATTATAACTAGTCACAACAGTCATCGACTATACTACGACCACCAGCATCGTCATCATTATCATCTCTACTACCACTTACCATCATCTTCATCTTCAAATGCACCTCCACCGAGGAGTTGATCAATTGATTCCTTACTATGGGCAAGCTTGGCAAAACTTTTTAGATAGTCATCTGCAGGAGAACAGAAAGAAAAAATGATGATTTTTGTTATCATGCTTAGTATACCTGCACAAGTAATGTACATATTTAATAAAAGAACACCAATTTACCAATTTCAAGTACAAAATTGACCTTAAATAAAAACAATAGAAACCATCGATGAGATTGATAAGACATAGACCAATAAATTAAGTGTTTTTATAAGCCGAGGTTTGTTACATGTATGCAAATATAAAAATATTTAAAAAAAAAAAAAAAAAAAAATCACCATTTTGCATATGTACATGAATATGTGTTTATAGAACAAAGTTAGGTGAATTCACACACCAAATAACAAAATACTACATTCTTATAATTAGTTTAGAGCCAGAGAGGCATTAATTCTGTGTTAAAACAGAGTATGAGTGCTCTTCTGGCCCTACGTACACAATATCAGAATCTACAATGAATGATAATGCATACTTGGTTCTTACCAAGTAAGCTACTAGGGTTCTCTGTCATATGAACTCTAGCTGACCACTGAGGGGCCTGGATAGGATCAAGATCACTGCAAAAAAAAAAAAAAAAAGAACAGAATTAAATGCAAGGATGAAAAAAAATAGCACAGTGGGGACAAAAAGGGCAATGATAATAACTTATTGTCATAAAATATCATGCTTCGACGACAATAGCACCTCATAAATTTCTTATTTTTTCGTGATTCCCGAACTTTAAACCACAACTCTAACCCAATTCTAAACCCGATCATGTCCACATTAAAAAAAATATACATTATAAGAAGAGAACATCATTGAAGCAAATTTCAAGAAGAAGTCATTATCAGCAACCATGTTCATATAGAATATAACACTCATTTTCTTGTCACACAGAGGAACAGATTATTGCCAACCAACGTACGAGTAGACGTCATTATCAACGATCATGTCCTCAGCTATAGAGGGCCAGGTGGCTGCTAGATGGAGCTCACTGACGGGATCTTCTACAGCACCATAGGGCAGACTGGTAAAACCAGGGTACCCAACATCACTATCATCTTCCATCATATCTAGGTCTGTAAGGAGACACAGAGAGAGAGTTTGACAGAGACATAGTGTGTGTGTGAAAGAGAGAGAGAGAGAGAGAGAGATAAGATATCAAATATTCATTTGTTTACATGAGCATATGAACAAGAGTGAATAACATATATGGTAAGTAAAGAAGAGGAACGAGAGAGAGAGAGAGAGAGAGAGAGAGAGGGATAGTTGAGCTTTCAGATTCTCAATTTATAACACATGCAAAGAGATATGAGGGAATAAAAAGAGGAAAACTAAAACATATGCTAAAAGAGAGAGAGAGAGAGAGAGAGAGAGAGAGAGGGGGAAAGAAAGAAAGAAAGAGAAGCAGTGAAATAAGACAAATGAGAAAGAGATGGAAAAAGAAAACAGTATTTCAAATCAAAACATCATAGAGAGATTGAAAACCCTTGCAATGAGAAATGTAAATCTCAATTCTCCTCATTCAATGGTTACATACCTGGAGGGAGGAGAGGCCATGAGAACTGAGTCCAGTCATGAAGTACATAGGTGAACCTCACAGCAACACTGACTTGAGGAATAGGTGAAACAGGGCACGCCTACACAGAACATAGAACAAAGACAGTGTATGAGCTTTACATCTATGTGAGAAATGCAAATATCCTAGCAAAAGTGCACACTGGATGCATAATAAACAGATGAATGATTGCAGACATTCTAGAAACTGTTTTATAAAAACATATATCAGCATTTCATCTAATAAAAACTCACATGTCACTTTTAAAAAGAAAATTGTTTTTTCTTCAGACAACATCAAAAACATTCATGACATAAAGGATGAAATGACTCCTGACCAGTTTTGATTTGAAGATATTGACAAGCCCTTCGAGATGGTTGTACTGATGAGGTATCCGTTTAAGGTGTACAATGTCAAAGGTCGTATGGACTCCAGGGGCTTCACACCCCTGTGTACATCCGGCGCCATTTCTGCTGTATCTGGGCGAACATTGGCACAGAACTATAAAAAAAAAAAATATATACAAACAAATAAACATTTCATGTTAGACAAAGTAAAATCAAAGTTTATAATTATAACAACATATCCCTTAAATTATTTTTATAAGACTTAAATGCTCACTTAAAGATACTATATCCCTTTTGCAGCTAACATCAAATTCTGTAGAACTTTGCAGGAATTACAAATATGTCACGTATGTCCTATCTGTGAAATTTAAATGTTAGCAGTGTCTTAGTATTCAAATTATGCAAGGAAACCTGTTTACGTTCTAGACTTCACTGTCAGACACTATTGAGTGACTGACTGACTTCTTTTTTTCTTTGGTAATAACATACATAAAATGAGCTGTAAAGGGTACATGAGCATTTGTACACATCAATAACCCACTTCTTGTAATGGCCAAAATTAAGCTGATTGAATCTTTGCGCAGCACAAAACGTACGACCATACTGTACAGGGGTCTGAAAATCAGACAATGTTCTACGCATAATTTTCTAAACGTGTTGCGAAAATTCCTAACGGTCGATATAATTCCACATGAAGGCAATTACTGGTTCTAATCTTTTCAGAGGAGTTTTTAGTTGATATTATCTATTGTTTACCATAGGACTCACACAAGTTCATGTTTTCAGCTTGCACAAGGCACACACCACCTTTGAATTTGTTTCATTGTCAGAATAGGGCTAAAACATCTTGTTCAGAAAAAATCCTCAGCACAAATATAATTTTTTTGTTAAATCCTGAAAAGAAAATCTGGCTGTTTTTAGTGCAAGCATACAGCACACCACTGATATTCTTGAGCAATATTTGCTGCCTATAGCATGTAAGTGGTTAAGAACTTCTGCCTCTGTGGCAATAGACTAAAAAATACAGGATTTGTCTATTATTTTCAACACTTGAGAATAAATTGGTTAAATTCATTAGAGGATGAATACAATGCTTTGGACTCACCAGTTGGTATTGTTGACTGCTATTGTGAGTGAGCTTAAAAGAAGATTGCACTTGCTCTCGCTAAGAATAGCCTCACTATTAGCAGCGGGAGAGAGCACCACAAAATGCCTCAAACCATACCTGTAGAAACAGACAAATAGAAATGAAAGCAGTGAAATGCAGTGCAATGAATAGTGACCAAGACCAAAAATACCATTAAACATCTCTGAAAACTCCTTTCAACTCACATTCCTGTCACTACCTTCAAGTAGTCTGTCTCTCCTTACTTCTCTTTGCATGTGTTCTGTCTTGTCAAAATCAGATTCTTCATATCAGTACATCCTCTCTCCAAAATAACTATGTTTATATGAGAACCAAGTCTGTACAGTCTGCTGATTATTACATCATATACAAATATATCTCTAGCTTATAAATTTTCTGATATGCAACTGTGTAGTAATGGTTGTCATCGCCCGAGTATCTGTTACATTATGAGGTATACTTGGAATAATATGGCATTCCAAAGTCTGCTAATGTCACGCAGTCGAAAAAAGAACAAGTCACTTCAGTAAATTTGAAATCATAAAAGGAGACAGATCTTACCATCTACAAAGGCAATGTGCTCGAGGAGGAAAATCATTGCCAGTTGCAAGCATGCCCTCTATAGGCTGAGGAATCTTATCTGAAAGTAGAATGATATAAAGAGCATTACTAGGAAACTTACACTACAGGAAGATAAGGATTAATACCATTGCAACCATCAAAGTACTATTTATATTGGAAATGTCACTTCTGCATTTTTAAAGGTGGCATGTTCATTAATTTTCATCATGAAAGTCATGTTTGTTTGTTTTTTCCTACATAAACCTTGTGTATCCAGCAGAGATTGTAAAGAAAAACCTACCATCCTCCTCTACATTCTTGCCTCCATCATCCTCTTGTTCTGACTCCTCCTCTTCTTCCTCTTCTCCTTCCATTTTGAGTCGATGCTCACTGATGAGGAAGTGGAAGTTTGCAAAGGAAACATTCTCTGATTTCTCTTCCCATTTGCCTGACGTGAACTCACCCTATGTAAACATGAGAAGATAGTCATCAGCACTTTTCAATCACCATCTTTTCCTTTCTAAATTTTAAATTTCTTGCAATGTTTCCACTTGCTTTGTATCATTACATTCTCTTAATTCTCACAAATGGAAACTGGTGAGGCAGCACCATTGAAAATTTGAAAAATTGTGTTATATTCATTTACTTGCACAATATGCAATCATTTTCCAAATATTATGCAATAGAGTGTCAGGGTTATGATCATCCCATTTTAAGAACATAAAATTAATTCATTCGTTCTGGTTTCATTAACATAAAAAGCATTAAAAATATGATTAATAATTGTAGTTTGAAGAGTAAGGATATCAAGTTTGCAATATACAATAGATAAAATTTAAAAAACACAATCATAAAACCAAAGTCATGTATTACAAAGCTGATGAACCAGTGAAACAATTGTAAAATATACATTGGCTTGGTGAATAGTAAAGAATCATATTGCACAATTCAAACAAAGCAAAAATTAGAAGCATTTCTACAAGGAAGAATCCTTCAAATAAATAAGGAAGAATCCTTCAAATAAATGTGAAAGAAGTTACAGTTGCAAATTAGGCTACAAAATAAGCAATTAGTTCTAGACTCAAACAACACTTGACTGCTTACCTTTTTAAGAGGGGGTCCTAAAAGAGCTGATGGGAGCCTCCAATCATGGATGACCTGCTCCAGTCGAGATATGAATCTGATCAAATCAAATGAACAAATGAGATCAACTGTCAGTGTCATGTCTTCAAAGTTCAACATAACCAAAGAACCTTGACAATGGTTAATCATGTCTTAAAACAAAAAATAAATGTGGATTCCAACTGTAACTACTTGACTCATGACCATACATACATATTCAAGGTTTTCTAGGATAACGTTTTAGTAAAAAGATTTTTTTTCTTCTCCTGGTAACAAAATATTACTATTTTTATTGCAGGCCACGATACTTACAGCAGTGGACATCCTCCTACACAGTCCCAAATACTAAGTTTAGCTTTGGATTTATGTCTATGAAGTAAGATTTTTGAAACTTTTTCCCCTTTCGGCTTTCCTCAGCCCGAGGCTCAGTCATAATCATAATCATATGATCGATGATCTACCTTGGACCTCGACCAATCCCCCTAATACACACAAAACCTATTTAAGCATACGCTATTCTACAAGTAATGCTATGTAGGAGAACAAGCTTATCTCAGGTACACTTGTACATGTATACGTGCAAGAGCCTTAGGTCTGCATTTTCATAACTCGCACTGCACTGACAGTGACACTGTCTCAGCTGGTGTGACATATAACTGGGTGTATGGGACTACAATGTAAATATTTCTTACCTCTCCCATTCTGAAGCAGTCGTAAAATCTGTTATTTCGAAAACCTCAGATTCCTGTAGGGTAATCAAACATAAAAGCAAGTGTAACAGAAAGAATTCGTATGTAAATACTACTTTAAAATTGTGAATATAGTCCCAAGATTCCTACGTTCAAAGTGTACTCACCTCTACGTCATCTGCCATGTTGTGTTGTTTTTGAGAATCGAGATCGTCGGGGCGCGCCGTAGCTAGCTCTCTCTTCAGCGGAACCTACGCGTCACGGCACCATGGAATTTCAACTTTCTGAAAAAAATACTCACTTGAACAGAAACATAAGTTTAGAAACCTCTGTATTAGACCAGCCAAACTCTAAAAGTGACTTTTTGAATTTAATATACTTAAATCGTAGTTCAGCACAATGTCGTAATATGAATTAAAAGTTATTGTTTTTAATAAATAATACTTACATAAAAATGGGCGGCAAAGCGTATTTCAAAGTGATGGGGGTACTTTTAAAAGGTTCTCTTTTTTAAACACTGGGCACATACAGAGGGTAAATTCAAGTTGGAAAATACAATTTTTAGACATTAGCATGCCTATATACCACCCTATTCCTCAATAGAGGTTCAGTGCAAGATTTGATGCGACCCGCAATAATTATATCAAATTGAACACAAAATGATTCACCTTGTCTTTAATAAATATGCTATAAATGGATGCTTACAAGTATATCGTAACCGAATGAAAGCAAAACGATGCTCCTCTCTTACCACATCCTACTATGTAGGACTGGGAAACATCAAATGAGAAACATCTAAAAATAATACCTGTACAATGATATAAGGATAATGTCAGGGGAATGTTTAGTAAATGGGAATGTGTATATTATGTTTTTAATTTATGCAGTGCCCCTAGATAGTCCATTAATTTGTTGTATGTGCATAATCGCTTGAGGAGGGGTGATCTGAACCTCCTCCCGAGAATTGTTACCATATTCAAATGCCCACCACTTCATTATCAGGCAGTGGGTGCATGGTCTTTTCATATTTTTGTATCTTGTCCCGGTCAAATGTATTAAAGACGAAATTAGATATCCACTGAAATAAAATTTAAAATGTAAAAAGTTTTATTCGCTCGCTCCATGGAGCTAGAACCTGGTAGTTGATATTCGGGAAAGAGACGTCAACTAAATTCGTTTCTAGCTTTCGAATATACTGTGCTGATATAATCTCCACTATAATGGCGGTTTAAGCCTCAAAATCAATATGAAACAGTAAAGCTTAGTTAGAATATCAAATGTTTTAAAGCCTTCAAATTTCAAAATGAATTTTGTCCATTTTTGTATGTAGGCCTACTGTGCGGAGCAACCTTCCGATGTCGGTTTGAGCCCTAACTTCAATCTCAAACAATTTGACCCAGATTTTAAAACAACTCTGGCATGTGACATAATTAATATGAAATTAAAGAGCAAGTATTCAGCTTTCATTTGATGCAGGTAATTTTCAATCACAATGGAATACGACAGTTTTAAAAACATTTGCATCTATTCCCTTACTCTATTGTACTGACAATGACAATGACAATGATTTTAATTTCTTTAATGGCCCCTTCTGTGGCATGGAATGAATACGGTTTGAAAAAAACAAATTTATTTTACAACAATAGCTAGGCGTAAAAACATGAAAGCCTTTAATTTGTTACTGTATACAGAAAACAGGTAAAGGCAAAAGTCAAAAAATTCTACTATTTGTACTATTTTATAATAGAGCATCATTAAACCAATATTGTTTTTCCTTTTATATGCACTGAAAAGAGAAATAGAGAGAGAGAGAGAGAGAGAGAGAGAGAGAGAGAGAGGGAATCATTAGATAGATAGATAGATAGATAGATAGTCATATTTATTTCATTCATCATAAAAAAACAGTTACACAGAATAACATACAATAAATTATCACATGGATATAAAGTCAAAATAACATACATTACAAAGATGATCATACAATATAATATACATCATAAAGGTAATCGGGACAAAATATAGGAAAAAGTGAGTATTTATGAGAATGAGGAGACAGCTAGAAAGGAAATGCTTATATTATTAGTGCTGTCACCTACACAAACTGAAAATTTGAAATTATAATAGGATAAGATGAGAGTATATATAACAAGACCAGATTGAAGATTTACAGAATAAGTATAAGCATAGATACTCAAAAGATTAACAAAGACAACAAACAAAACAAACAAACTAAAAAACTAAAAAACAAAAGCCTGATCAAACATTGCTAATATATCTACTGAGTAATAAGGAAATTAGGTTTTATATCTCCGTTTAAAGACATTTAGTGATGGACTAGATTTAATATATAATGGTAAACTGTTCCAGATTTTGGCCCCCTTGAAAAAAAATGTATATTTGCATTATAACAACAAATTTCTGCAATACTGTTTGGTATATAGTTTTTAAAACATAAGTACATAAAAATTGCAATTTCATAATCAGAAAAAAAATCAAATATATTCAACATATTCAGGTTATTGACGTACTGAAGGACAAGAAGACACATTCCCCAGATTTGTTTTCCTTCAGAGATGGATAGTCCCTACCCCTCTCCAGTGGATTTACAAAAAAAGAAGAGAAAGGGAAAAAAGAAGAGAAAGGGAAAAAGAAAGCAAGAAAGTAGGCCTATATGTATTATGTAGTGAGACAGTGAGTAATAAGTTAAGACAACAGCACACTATTTAGGTTCTGAAGTTTGTTTGTTTGTTTGTGTGTTTGTTTTATTTATTCACCATGTAAAATAATTGTTTACAGATAATAAAATTCAGTGGGTTACATCGAGATATAATACATAGTAGGAACAGTGCATAAACAAAAAATGTTTGAAGCGCAACGTCCCTAAGATAACATAGTTGATAATTATTAGGTTTAGATAGAACATGGCTTAAAATAAGACATTCTGTCGTTACAAAAATAAAACAAAATGCAAAATAAATGCTTAAATCAAAATCATACCCCTTAACGTATTTGAATAACAAGCAAAGACAAGGGAATACACATTACCTCTTCTTGACAAAAATAGCACTATAAAATATGTACCTCAAAAGTTAACAAACATATTTTGAGAGAAATAATTCCTTCAGTTTCTTTTAAATAACAAAAGGCTATTACAAGTTCTTATTTCCGGTGGCAAAGCATTCCAAATGTCAGGACCTACATATCTAATCGATCTGTGGGCTAAGGCACTCCTTGGCGTAAACAAATGGAAATCAGAAGAATGTCTGGTTGGATAGTTATGAATGTTACAAAATGATAAAGGCAGTTCTTTTTTATTAAGTCGGTACATGAACACTGCAATTTGCATAAAATGAATATCAGTGCTCAATAATGCAAAGTTTCGCTATTAAAATATGGAAAAATCTTTCTTGTTTGCTAGCTCCCTCGCAGAATGAATAGAAAAAGATCTGTAAACTTAAATTATTATAATCGGAGAGGTTTTGTCTTCCGAAATTGGAAAAAAATATAAAAATGGTGATTTAACGCTGCCTGCTCCCATGCATAAGAGAGGATCAGAAAAGGAAAAGATAATAAGATCCAAATTTGATATCAAAAGTGCGGCCCTTAAAGTAGCCCTTAAAAACCAACTTTATATTTTTATTATTGCAAAGGTGAAACTTTGATTGGACAATTTTATCAAAATTCAATGCTTGGAAACTTTCGAAGTAATGATTATTATCAATTACAAAACGCTTAAATATGCAGCCCCGGCATAAAACCTGAAGAGCTCTCCGAACGCTGCTGAACAGGTTGGGCATGATTTGCACAAGCAGACGATGTCCCATGACATCTCACACCAGGGGCGGATCCAGCCGGCGGCAAGGGAGGGGGCCTAAAAAGGGGCCCACTTCGTGCGAAAATTTGAAAATCGTGCCGGTCGATTTTTCGCTCAGTGGGGCGGGGGTAGTGACAAAAAAAAATTGGGTAATTTTTTCCACCACCACCCTTGGGCGCCAGGGTTGTGAGAGCACAATTTTTTTTTTTTGGCACCCGAAATTTTTTTTTTCCCTACGGGAAGGGTTAATTTTTTTTCCATCGCCACCCCTTGGGCGCAAGGAGGGGAACTTCTTTTTTTCAAAAAAGGGTGTTTTACCTGTTTTTTTCTAGGGGCCCGGCCCCTGGATCCGCCACTGTCTCACACATTTTCAGTGCCTGTTTTGTCATCTTCTCTTCAGTTATTTCTCTTACTTCACTACCGTCAGGCTAAATGTTTAATCTATTGCCTCACTCTAAATCCCGCGCATGGTATTATTTTGATGACAAAATACAGCAATGAAAAAATAATTTTGATAATATAAGGTAAAAAGATGATACCTCCAACCTACAAGTTTGAAATTCCACTATTTGTTTTTCTTCATGTTCATGCCCGTTTTCATATACATGTAGGACCTAGTTTGCGTCAACTGTAACTAAGATTTGTGATTTAACTTTTCTTTTCCTTTTTGATTGGACGGTTTGGAGACACTATCATTCCTGTCGGTCAAGCGGATTAATTCCATTCAGTGAAAATGGGATTGTTTATCGCTATTTCTGCTATTGGAGGAATTTTTGCATTGTATTCATCATGGCTGTATGTCCTGTCTATCAACCTGCCATCTCATTCAATGAATTCAAGGTGTGTATAATCATTCTACTCTGATCTGACTGATCTCTATGAATGTACTTTTTTTAGGTGCAGATCTACCCTGCAGTCCCACATGCTCATTGTTTTGTAACGAGATATTCTTTTTCTTTAGCATCAGCATCAGTGTAGGCCGTAGGCCTACGGTCTTACGGAAGGAAGAGGTAATCCTGTTGAAAACTTCCGGTCGTTCAATCGAGTACGAGTGGTATTGTTCCAACCTAACTTAATGTGAATGCATGGTGGGTAGACGCACGTGTATTTAATACGGAAGAATTTAGTGTTGGGAGCCACAAGTGTTTGTTCAATCTATTTTTTTTTTTTAATTGAAATTTTGAATGATGGTGATGGTCACGGTGCACGTGCGGAGATGACAGATGAAGGAAGACTATTCCAGGACTCAACCACTCTCTGACTATAAAAGCTGTATCTTCAAAGGGCTGTATTATGTCTTTGTTTATACAGTTTCTGGTGCTGTCCTCTTGTAGTAGGGTGTCTGATCGCGCACTCGGTTTTGTGTGCTAAAATCCTTCCCATAGAGATTGCACACATCCCTATGCAGTTCATGTGCATTGCACGCTCATGCAAAATTGGTCAATGTTTTTATTACCAAATTGAGATTCAAACCAATACTGCTCGTGATCCTGAAGGTGATTCTCAATAAGTGAGGTGTCATATGAAAGAACAGGTTTTTCTCCATATTCCCCAAAGGGGCTTGACTCTGAAATCTAAAAATATCTTGTTCAAAATAGCGATTTCGACATCGTTTCCATGGTAACTCGGAGATTGACCATTTTCATGAATCGAGCCCCCGACAAATAAGTTGGGCCAGCTGTAAGGAAAATATCCATGCGCTTATTTTTTCTCTAGTCCCAAAGGATCACGAGCAGTTTTAGTTTGAAAATACCCTTACCCCACGCTTTGCATATCGTTGTGTGCAGCTTTTGAGCAAAAATTAAAACTCGGCGTGTACCACTTTTTGTCCATTCTGGACAAAAACTGGATGAATATTGCCTAGATTTTGGGGGGCTGTATCTTTTGATAGAAACATCGGTGAGCCTTGAAATTTGAAATGTGTTCTTCTGAGTAGTTGATTTTTTCAATTATCCAACCATGATGGTGAAAAATAATCCAAAAGGGAAAATTGAAAAATCTTTCAGACACCCTACTTGTAGCTTCATGTAGCTTCTTCTTCTGACTTCTTCTTCTTCTTCTTCTTCTTCTTCTTCTCCTTCTCCTTCTCCTTCTCCTTCTTCTTCTTCTTCTTCTTCTTCTTCTTCTTCTTCTTCTTCTTCTTCGTATTCTTCCTTCTTCCTTCTTCCTTCTTCCTTCTTCCTTCTTCCTTCTTCCTTCTTCTTCTTATTATTATGACACCCTCTATTGGTTCTCAAGTGAAAACACCACTGTACAAAACTCATCAGAATCATAATGTACTCATATTAAATTTGGCACTTTAGTGACAATTGATGACACCTAAATAACATTTTCAAATACAATCAATTCAACTCACAGATGACGATGTTGCAAAAAATACTTTGAAAATTTAAATCGGATATCTATTGACAATGCTGTCGAGGTGCCACTTCAAGATCATTGTAGTGCATTTGATGGTCACAGCACTTTTGTATGAGCGCTTTTAACTCCAAGGCAACTCGACCAAAAAAAAAACACCAAAAAAAATCGGGCGCCCCAAAATCGGCCCCTATCAACAACAAAAAATTCAAATTATTCTTGTGCATGTACTATATGGACCCTTTTTTTGTTCGTTGTTGTTGAGAAATTAGTCCAGAATCATTTCTTCAATCATTGATTTTTTTTTAGGCCTATTGATCTACTGTACATGTAGGATATTGGATTACAGTGAATAAAGAAAGAAGAATAAGTAAGTGCAAATGATTTGAAATCGCCTTTTTTTTTGCCTTCCAAAAAGAAGCCTTATGATATTTTGTTTTCTTCCTTTTTACTGAACAGTGAGCTGAGCTTTCCAAGTAATCTTGAGCAGCTGAGAAGCGTGGTAGATATTCTACAGGAATATAAGAGTGATAACTTTGGCTATATCATTCTGCTGTTCTGTAGTGCATATCTCTACAAGCAAACTTTTGCCATTCCTGGATCAGTCTTCATGGTGAGTTGATCTGATGATGACGGTTTAAATGAAAATGATGATGGTGGTGGTGATTGTGATTGTGATGAGGAGGACTGGAGGAGGAGGAGGAGGAGGAGGAGGAGGAGGAGGAGGAGGAGGAGGAGGAGGAGGAGGAGGAGGAGGAGGAGGAGGAGGAGGAGGAGGAGGAGGAGGAGGAGGAGGAGGAGGAGGAGGAGGAGGAGGAGGAGGAGGAGGAGGAGGAGGAGGAGGAGGAGGAGGAGGAGGAGGAGGAGGAGGAGGAGAAAAGTGATGCTGCTGCTTATGATGATGATGATGATAATGACTATAATGAGGATGATCAATAATGATTGTGAAGATGAGGAGGAGTTGATGACTACAATGATAGGAATGGTGATGATGAGTGCCTTTTTCCATAGACCTCTGTCAACCTTATGGTGCTGTTACTGTTGAAGTATAAGTACAAAGCTCGTAAATAATGTACATGGATTGTAAGTTATCGTGATAAGAACAGTAGCACATCTGATGATCTGTGCATTGACGATAGCAATGGTAGTGTATTAGTGTTATTTCTAGTGTAATTTAGTAAAAATTTGATGGTAGATGTTAGCTGCTGTTATGGTCATGTTATTTCCTTTACCAATGACTTCTCTGGTCCATTTTCTTTTCAGAATCTTCTAGGAGGTGCTTTATTTGGTCCATGGTTAGCATTCCCTATTTGTTGTGTATTATCAGCATTTGGTGCAACCTGTTGCTATCTACTCTCTCACTTCTTTGGTAGAGCTCTTATCATGAAGTATGCTGCAAACAGAGTCAAACCACTTCAGAAAATGGTAATTATTATTATTAATCATTAACGTCACCTGAGCTTGGGAGGGGATTTAGAAGCGGACTGAATCCATGTAACTCTCTGGCCACTCCTCCTGATATAACTGATTAGGTTTTCATACCTGCCAACCCTCCCGAATAATCCATTATATTCTGATTTTCTGGATTTTAAGAACCTACAAATTCAGAATATTCCAATTTGTCAATTTTTTTTTTTTTTTAATTAAAAAAAAAAAATTATTTTTAAAGTTGCTAAAGCCAAATTAAGCTTGTTTTATCATGTGCCGCGATTTGAGAGTTCATGTATTGCGTGTGTTGAATGGCTGCATGATCGAGCACGAATTTTTGTTCGCTTTTTTGTACAGATTTACCGCGTATTGCCAGTTATGCTGCCGCTGCATGGGCGATTTCTTATTTTTGAAGGCATACCGTGCTAAAAATTCCTAATTCTTATTTTAAAATGTTGGCAGGTATGGGTTATCTCTATAATTGGGATATCTCTACAATTAGTCTGTCAGATAAATAGGAACTTCTTTCGTCTTTCCTTTCACTTTTATTAAAGAATTTACTAAATGCACGCAGTTAAACATGGCTCAGTATTGTTTATTAGGTAAACAGTATAATCCACTACAGAAAATGATCAATACCTTATCAATTAGAGTTTTTTTATGAAGAAAAATTAAAACATTTTGTTCAGTTTATTTTGTAATATTATTTACATAAAGATAATGATGACAGTATCTTGTATGTTATCTCTCTGTTGGGCAGACAAACTTGTACCACTGCAGAAAGAGTGTGTCAAGGTGTACAAGATAGATTGTAAAATGGCTGGACATTTTGATCCTTATAACTTTACTGAGTCAAACCACTGTGGAAAATGATGAATGTGTATTGGTTTAATAGTATGTTACTACAAACAAATGAAAAATTCTTTGTTTTACTTTGGTTTCTAAGAGCATTTTCAAAATACACAAAATTATGTTTACAAATCAAGTAAGTCTCTTATGGCCAAGGAAGTCACTCATGGGCAAGGAAGTAAACAATTCGTCTCTGTGTATACCATATAAAATACTGTTCTGTGGGTTTCATGTGTAAAATTCTTCAAAATTGCTTCAATGACACAGTTAAGTAGCAAATATTAATGTGTAATAACACTTGTTGAACCTTGTAGCCATGTAATCAGATAAAAATGAATTTGACTTTCAGAAATAATGTGAAGTTTGAGACTCTAGTACTAGAATGATCTCTTTTTTTTCAGGTTCAAGACAATCTAGAGAGCCTGTTCTTCTTTCTTCTCTTCCTGAGGTTGTTTCCAATGTCACCAAACTGGTTTTTAAACATGGCATCACCTATCCTTGATGTACCTATCATCCAGTTTTTCTTCTCAGTTCTTATAGGTAAGACTAGCATAATTGCATAGGCTTCATAAAATCAACATTAGGGCAAATTTAATGTATTTTTTTTTGCACCACCTATTGAAATGTGCGAGTAATGCGATAACATACCATCAGAATATAATTTCTATAGTCGATACAACATGATACTGAATATTAGTTGAGCTGATTTCGTAGAAGTCTCTGTGATCAAATTGATTTAAAATATTATTATTGTGTCTTGAAATTAATCATTCTAATTTACTTTTTCTTTTCAAAGTTCCCTTAAAACTTGTTTTGAAAAGAATGTTGTTGTTGTTCTTATTAGCTTATATTTCTTCCAATTCAGATGCTAATAAAGTCTTTTATTTTATGTTTTCAATGATTGCAAGTACTACATGTATGTAAAGTGTCTTACTCCAGTAAAATTCATGTGCCTTTATCAATTATGGCATGTTGATTTATTTTTGTATGTCATGATGGCTTTATCAATTATAATGTTTTTTCTTCTTTTTTGATTCTCTCATTTTATTGTAGGTCTGATGCCATATAACTTCATATGTGTGCAGACGGGTTCTCTCTTGTCTGAAATCACATCAGTCAGGGATGTTTTAACCACTGCAACAATGCTCAAATTGGCAACTATGGCAGTAGTTGCTCTCGTGCCTGGTGTACTGTTTAGGAAGCAGAAAAAGAAGATGGTGAAAGAAACATGAAATATGTGAGTTAAAGAAGGACTCAGCTCTGGCTAGGTCTGTTTTGTTTTGTTTTGTTTTAAGTCAGTATGCTGAAAGTATGCAAACTGAACGCCTGAATATGTTGCATTATAGCATTTGCAAAGTCGAACCAGACAGCAAATATTATGCTTGTATGTATTACTTACAGTCATGTTTTATTTCATATATAACTTAAAATCATGTGATATCAATCAAAATTCTCTATAACAGTTATATTTTGGGGTGCTATGTAGCCAATTAATATCATTTGGAAGAGTATACTCCAAAATGTAGGGTATTTTCAGGTAAAGGCTTTGATAACATTTCACCAAAGATGACCTTTGAATTCTCATGGCTCTTCTATTTCAATCTTGAATGATTAAATAAATATGATTTAGAAACTGAATTGATATCCCGGTATTATTCAAATTAGGTGAGAGTAGTAGTTATTTTTTCTCCCTTTTAGTTAAGGAATTTCTTGCCAGCTATCCAAAACTAATCACTGAAGATCAGTTACCCTCAAAGCCTTTTACCAAATGAGCTGCTTGCATCTTCATTTTATGTTTTATGATAATTGAATATATACATATATATAAATACCTAATTCCTGCAATAAACACAAGTATGTACGGGTCAGTGTACTCCGGTTCTGAATTGTATAGAAATCAGAGAATTATATTATTTGATGTATAGGTAATACTTTATATGCATTTATTGAATGAAAATTATAGTTTCATTTGCATATTTTGAGCACTTGTATTTAATCAATTGTTAAAGTGATAATTGAAGGATACATGTAGCTTAAATTGTAAGTATATTTGATCGCAAATTGTTCTCAAAGAGGTATTGATTCATTCCACATTCTATATCTATGCAATAAGTTTGTTCTATATCTAGTTGATAAATCTGTACTATTTTGTATGTTTACTACATTTTTATATCATATGTATCTGTAATCAATGTAACAATCATAAAAAAAGTATTTAAATTTCAACCCAGGTCCGTGGCACAATACATACAATTGTGTCATTGGCGTGGTTTACAAGACATCTAACTTGCACACCACCTGTAACACATAAAAGAGAGAGAGAGAAATACATAAATTTTATCTTGTATTTGAGTCCTTTCATACAGTTAATCTTAAACGGAAAACATGGGATATTGATGACCAAATGATAGAGATGAGAAATAAGTGCACATGATCTCATCATCGGTATTTTTTTTAATGTATACGTACCTGGATGTCTATATCAGCCAAGTTCCAAATAGAATACTATATTATTTTGTTTCAAGTTAGATGTAAATTTGGCCAACAAGGCGGCCATTTTTTAAACACTAATTGCATGTAGATTTCATCTAAGAAAATGTATGACATGTACTTGTATCTATAATACATGTAGTTCTACACATGTATGTTGTAAGGGTTATATTTCTTTATGCATCATACATGTAGAATGGCCAGTTTGATACTTTTATGAGTACTAAAGTTTTTAAAATATATATACATGTATATATATATATATATATATATATATATATATATATATATATATATATATATAATAAACATGTATATGGAATCACTTCACTTCATACTTGTGTAGATCTATTTCTGTATCTACCTGGTCCCTTTCTTGTGCAAATGTAACCCAAATTACAAGCAATGATTATCAGAATGGAATAGTATTTCATCCAACAATAAGATATGATGTCTACTGGTATTATTGTTCATGTTGCTACACAGGCTATTAACAGGGCTCCTCATAAATGATTGATTATTCATGAACAAAATATTAGTATAAGAGACAGGAAGGGTGGAATATATTGTCAAAAAGTTGCTCATTTAAAGATACAGTCAAACCTGCCTTAGTGGCCACCTCTATATAAAGGCCACCTGTCTCTAGTGGTCAACCATATTGCATTCCTTTAGAGGGAAAGCTATGATAAAGAACCTCTTTATTAAGGCCACCTGTCTAAAGTGGCCAATTTTTGTGTTTCTCTTGAGTGACCTTAGACAGGTTTGACTGTACATGTCTTTGTCTAGCAAGGCATCCCAAAATTGGTACAGTATGTATTTCTTCTGACGTCTGTATGTATTATTCAAATTACATTAATTACATTACTAGCATTGCATTTTTTTTAGTGTGTGAGAAGTGTACATTGTGATACTACATCACAAGGAAGTTTTTCTTGTGTAAGTTCACCAAACTGACCTTAAAACAGTAAACCTTTAATTTCTAAAATCCAGTGACTCATTTACTGCCATAAACAAGTTTCTGCCCTTCTGTACTGGGCAGATACATGTAATACCATATTTCCAGTTGTGTTTTGTATGATGATGATAAAAGAGAAGACATGCTATAAAACATGTATGACTTGAATTTATTTTATAAATGGTATGTATCGGGCATGCTCATGAATTATTAGATTCTCATTCCATCACGATAACTTACCACATGTCATTAAATTATTTCTACATGTATTTTACATGACAAGAACTGCTGATTTTTACTTGGTGCTTAATTGTGTGAATAAGTGACTTATTTCAAGGGTACTGTTTAACATTTTGATGTAACTGTAGTTAGGGAAGAGGTTAGTTTAGAATGTAAGAAAAACAACCCCATAAGAGATAAAAGATCAACTGTTAGTAAAGGAAAATTAATGTTCATTTTAGATTAAGAATGACAGGAATTCAAATTATACCCCAGCATGAATAATTCTGAAATAAGAACTAGCAATCACTACTACAGTAATTTCAAAAGAAATACATACCATTCTCATTATAATAATTTTTGGACTGATTACAAAAAAAGTATTTTCAAATGTCAAAGAGTACCTTTAAAGATAAATGAGGGTAGAGTAGAGAGAGTATAGAACCAGGTCGATGCTGATAGCTTTCTGATTGATAGAGAGAGAAAGAGTGAGGGGGTGGGGGATTGGATAGAGAGAGATATGACCTCGTGATTTTATGAAATTAGCAGGTCATAGAAGTCTCTGGTTAAGGTTCTGCTTGTTGAAGGACAAGTCACTGTTCTTCCATAATTACTATGGCATCATGGCATCAAATTCCTGTTCATTTGAATCAGGTATCTGTGATACATACATATGCCTAACAAAAGGGAAATTGTGATTATACTTTAATATGGTAACCAAATGTGTTCGTCTCTTTACTTGTCATCTCTCTCTCTCTCTCTCTCTCCATTCCCTCCCTGGGTCCCACCTCTCACCCTTCCATTCTCTCATCCCCTCCTCTCTCTCTCTCCCTCTTTCTCTCTATCAACTTTGAAAGCTATAAACATTGACCTGTCTCTACAAATTGTTTCTTTCTCTAGATACACAACACTCCTTTGGGAGTTCCCAATTGTTGAGATATAGCATATAAGTAAAATTTGTTCTTCCATAATTCCTCAGGTGAATCGACCAAAACACAATATTTACATCTATCAATAATAGAAAAACCATTAAAAAAAAGGGAAATACAGTGAAACCTGTATATAAAGACCACTCAAGGGAGACGAGAAAAGTGGTCTTTACAGGCAGGTTGTCTTTATATACAGGTACCCTTAGTATAGGATTCAATGAGAAACAATTTTCAAGGGAATGAGAAATAAAGTCTTTATAAACAGATGGTTGTTAAAGATGCTATGTCCCTTTTGCAGCCAACATCAAATTCTGTAGAACTTTGCAGGAATTATGAATATGTCATGTATGTCCTATCTGTGAAATTTAAACATTAGCAGTGTCCTAGTCAAATTATGCAAGGAAACCTGTTTACCTTCTAGACTTCACTGTCAGACACTATTGAGTGACTGACTGACATATTTTATCTTTGGTAATAAAATACATAAAATGAGCTGTAACAGGTGCATGAGCATTTGTCTACATCAATAACACACTACTTGTAATGGCCAAAATTAAACTGATTGAATCTTTTTGTGCAGCATAAAACGTATGACCATTCGGTAAAAGGGTCTGAAATCCTTTTCGTTTTGAGGGAAGTTCTGAATTAGTATTGTCTTTCAAGTGCCGTTAGAATTTAACCTTTTCATTTTTTGGCCTGCAAATGGGACATACAGTCAAACCTGCTTTAGTGACCACCTGTCTACAAGGACCACATTTTTTGTTTCCCTTGAAAATGGTTTCTTATTGAAACAGGTACTAAAGGAACCTGTCTACAAAGACCACCTGTCTATAAAGACAACTTTGTGTGTTTCCCTTGGGCGGTCGTTATAGACAGGTTTGACTGTAGTACCTTTAAAGCAGGTTTTACTGTAATCACTCACAGGTACACTATATATCCAAAATGGGAAAATGAAGAAAATTTATTTTTTGTTCCCTTGATCTTTAACCAACATTCTACTCTCATAACAATGCAGCAACAAGGCACATGTATTTTCAACAACACAAACTTAAGCAATCACATTCTTATACTTCTTCACCAAGGAGAGTTTATTATATAGTTCCGACGAGCAATTTACAAGACATAAACAATAGTCAAATAAACAATCAAACGGGCAGCAGCTTATAACATTTTACCCGTATCGTCTTAGTTCGCTGCCCCAACCCCTGTTGACATCTATATTAAACACCATATGATATAGAGGTCAGCAAAATAGCTGACCACAAGACAATCACATAACATGCAAAGAGTGTACAAACACAACAATACCGGCTATATACACAATTATATACCCAACAGAACAGTTCTTTCAAAGACTTTGGTCTACTAAATTTCCTGTTTCACACATAGTAATAGGCCTATCACTGACCAATAATTGTCTATATTATGTACAAAAATGAGGTATATCTTTTTTTCTTCTTCAAACAACAACATATAACCAACCAACAAACTGTGAGAGACAATAACAATATTCCTGGACATTGTTACAAACAAATGAAAATAAATGTCAAGAAAAAATAAATATACCCAAAACCTCCACATATACTAGAAAGCTGTTACTTCTACAATAAAGGTTAATTGAAAAAGATAAAAGAGGCAATTTTCTGGCCTTAAATAGCCTACAGACCAAGCATGTCAGAATGTAGGCTACATTGTTACTTTCTCAAACCTTCCCTGATGAAAAAGTTATGTCATCATTCACTGGCTTCTAATTGAATTGATAACAGCATGCATAAATAAAACAAAGTGAAAACAAAGTGAAAACAAAGTAAGATGAAGCCCAGTTGATAGATAGACAAACTTAATCATATTCAATACCTTTTAAGCTCCATCATATCTGTCTGCCAAGTTTACCCTGAATTTCATCCGAAATAAAGGAATGCTTCGCCATAACATAGCCAACATACTAGATTTCACTTTCTTTGGTGTGTGAACATAAACATTGTCATGTTCAGTCAGGATCATATTACATACTCCAATACTAAAATCATCTTTATCTTTGCAGCTGCTTGTGTGTTTAATACAAGAAAAGGAGTAAATACTCAATATTCTAACATACAAATACAATAATTTCAAGATATAAATACCTTGTAAGATTTAACTATTAAATGTATAAATTTGTAATCAATGATTAAAATGTGCATAAATTTGTGAAATTCTGATAAATGACATTTTTGTCACATTACAAGTCTCTGCTGTGAAGAAATAAAAGAGCAATCTGGCAATCTATCAATTTCTTCGACTATGATGAGAAACATTGATGGCACATAAAGCAATACTTGTTTTACATTGTACTACAGTATATCTGTGGCATAATATACATGTATGGTTGGTGATTTTAGTGACAGAATTTAAATTTGTTAAATAAATTAATTTTAATCACTCATTCCCCCTTGAAAGTGAGAGTGAGAGAGGGAAGGAGGGAGGGAGAGAGGGAAGGAGGGAGGGAGAGAGGGAAGGAGGGAGGGGGAGAGAGAAAGAGAGAGAGAAAGAGAGAGAGAGAGAGAGAGAGAGGGGTGGGCTGTAGAGGTAAGGAGAACATGGAGCAAGGTATAACAAGAATTTCAATATAATTCATTCTCTAACTATTCACACGCAAGATACAAATATGTTTAGCACACACTTTTAGAATCCAAAATTTTGTTCATGAAATGTTTTCAGCTGCTTAAGATTCTTTGGGATCACACTTGTCATATAGTTAAATAAACTCTGAACCGCTACTCTCCATAAATGGTATAAATAACATGGGTAATAAACACATAGCCTATCAAAGATAAGTATTCTTCATTACTTATTTAAACCAAGTATGAGGCCTATAAATACTGTGATAGATTAATGTCCCTTATAACCTTATACCGTAAACCAAACATACCGAAATGAATCTGAACTTTCATTCTCAATTATATTCTTCCTTTATTTGAATGATAGCAGATAGTCATTATATTATGTTAAAATCTTCTGCATGATAATAGTCAAATGTAGTGGGTGTTTTTTTGTTTGTTTGGTTGTGGTAATTTTAGCTGTAGTCTTGATTTACCCTACTGACAAGACAAGTACTATAATAAAAATAAAAATTAAGGAATTTGCTTTAGTGATGACACAAGCCTACATACTTTGGTGGGTAAAATGATTTGGGCATTTTATAAAAAAACATAATACTGAATACATGATGATGATAATCACACACGTGCATAAACACTTGAATCTGATCCCTGTATTTGACATCGTTATCATCATGATAATCTGATGCAACTGTTACTAAATTACTGTCACTTTTGAATGGTGTATTAAACTGGTCAATTTCAATGATAATTTCAATGATTTTTACAATACGTTTTTCCCCTCACACTTACGGAGCACAAATCAGTAAGCCTATATACTTGATTCTATGGGTCTATTTTAGAATAATTGTGCAAACACATGATCACAATGATTCTGAAAACAATTATTGACTAAATTCTCCATGATACAATTTTCATTTGTTATGTTTTACACTGATGACGTTGTTAAGAAAGGTTACTCTGCCCCAAAATTGACCCAAACCATCACGTTTACTTTTCATTCCCTTATAATATGTACAATTATCCACGTCAAGGGAGAACAAGACGATGGGTTGACCTGATATATAAACAACATCATGGCATAATGACAAAAAGTTTAGAAAATAGTAGAAAGTTGCAAAATCACCACTCCCTCGGCATATTATACAAACCTGCATATTACTCTCCTAAATATACCCAATATTAGCATAAAACTAATGGGACAAGTCCAAGCTATGTTGTCCTATAATCAGAGCTTAGAATATTTGACGATGGTATTAATTTGTGAGCCCTGCTAGAGCTTTGATCAGCCCAGTAACAAAGCAATATTAGAGCGATGGTGTTAAGTCATGACCATTGTACCACAGTATTTAGTAATGTATAGGACTACAAATGACCACTGGACTTGCCCACATTCACCACTGATTCCCAATGATACATATACAGTAGAATAATAACTCTTTCTATCCTAGCTTGACATAGAATGAGGTATAGTAAAATGAGGTATAGTAAACAAAGAATTTAAAGTAGATTACTAAACTATGAGGTAGATTATGGTGGATTTTAAGAAAATACTTTCAGATAAGATTTACAACGGTGATGATACCTCTCCTTAACAGACATACATTCAGATAACTAAATTAATCAATTACCAATTTGATACATGCTGATCTAAAATCATAAATTCTTGTATAATTGTTTTAAGAAGTCAAGTGATTCATGTAACAATTCTGTACAATTTAGAACAAATCTTTCTAGATGTGTTCTGACTTCACATCATTATATCCAAAAATTCTTAAAGATTATCTTTAGATGCCTATGCTACCAACTTTGAAAATAGAAAATCACAAGAAGTATAAAAATCAATTGTACGAAATTCCATTGAAGCCCAAATCAAAATTACCTATAAGATGTATAGGTTGAAAAGCAGAAACCATATTGCATTGGACCAGCACCGTCTATGAAACCATACTGAAGTAATCTGTTTTATATTTGTCAAGAAAACTTTCAATATCTTTTCCAGAAGTTCAAATCTTTTAAAAGAAGACCTTCATCATCGTATACTGCTGTTTTGAATCCATGCTTATACGGTAGCTCTCTTGAGAGGCTTTGCACAGAAGAGTGAAAATGGTAAACACAAATCAATGATTCTACATATACATGAAGCTTTTTCAAACCTAGCACACAATATAAGAAACTTGACATACCCAGTAAACAAATTTTTAATACAATTGCTTTTTTGTCCATAGGAATCTGTTTATTTACTAATTACTTTTAGAATTTAAAAGGGACCTGTATGTTGCCAATCAATTTTAAGGTAAAAATTAGAAGATATAAATCCCTGATAATTGTTTTTTTTATTATTGATTTTCATATCTCAAATGTAAGAACATAGAGATTAGATTATATATATTTAAACAAACTATTCACACACAACACAATGGAAGTTTATTCTTCATTTGTACGAGTGAGAACACTCACGAAGATACAAGTAATAATATATAACAGATAATATAATAATGATACTCTAAATATTTACACAAATGTTTGACACTTTCCCAATCAAGAACATGTTTCATGTCACTGATGAATAAATTGTTCGCCTACAAATGGCAAGAAAATAACTTCATTATGTTACCCCTATTCTCCACTATCACCCGAGGTGTAACATATCACCATTTAGGGTCTAGTCTATATTCAGCATACCGGTACCTAGTATCTTGCAACACAATTGGTCAAAATGGGGTCACATGACAATGGATAGATTGTCTATCATGGCAGCCATAGATATGGTGAAAGCTATTCCATATGAAATACCGTTTTTGTGATGCCGCATAGATATACATAAACATTATACATTATACACAGAGCCAAACTGAGAAACTGCGCATACATGTATGTGTTTATTAGATGGGGACTTTTCTATCATCATTCTATACTATAATACAGTGGCCATATTGTTATTCCTCTGCAGTATTCGCTCATTTATTTAAACCAAAGGAATACTAGGATTCTAATTTCTATCATTTGAATGTAGAAATTTCCTCTTCTATTTTGCACTCTGTAGGATGATTGAAACAAACCAAAAACATAGCAAGAGTCATCAACTTCTATTTGGTAATAGCTGAAACACTGATAATACTGTTATGATCTCTTTGAAACAATGGCCTTTGTATGTCCTAAAATCCCACAAAAAACGACTCTATAAAGCAAAACCTACATATATAAACATTTCAAATATTAATTAATCTATTGTTTACCCTGTTTCTTACCCTTTGAATTTGAAACAATTAACAGTTAGGATTATTTGGCAAGATTACTAATAGAGTAGTTCAAAATTTATAATAAATGTTCCCCTTGCTATAACCATCTCATATTTTGTTACTGTTTAAATACAAATCACCAAAATATTGTCACCAGAAGATATACAATTTGTGACAACCACCAGTATGTATGTATGTATATATATATATATATATATATATATATATATATATATACTCCTCATATTTCATAGTACATGCTTCTTTGCATGCACGTGTTCTCTGCAGAGAACCAGACGGGCATAAGGTCATATGACTTACATAGAGTTGACATCCTCCTGGTTCTCTGCAGATGATATGCGGATCAGAAATCATTTCAAACTGACCACTCCCTGAGAGGTATCAGTTACCATGGAAACAAATGTCATCTGATCACCTGATAAGAATAATACTTTCCTGAGATACTTCATCAGTTAATCCTAACCATGCCAGTGACAGAGGGTCTAATTCAGCTTTAGTAAATTGTCTGTTGCAACGACAAGTGAGTCAAACCTGTGTTTAACGATAGGAATTAACACTCTTCTTGCTCGGAGCACACAAATTTACAGTTGTCGTCTGTTTGTACTTCTTTACTCATGCCTTCTTACAGGGTATTACTCCTGAAAAGATTATTGTGTACTCTACACATCAACATTAAACAAGGATAAAGAAATTTAGCAAGCAATACAAGTCCTCCTTTGTGATTAAGAAACATAATGCAACCTAATTAACTTGTGCATTATATATTTTACAATTCTATTTAAAAATAACAAGAACTTTCATGCATTTTCTCACATGTATGATCAAATTATTCTAAATTATCTGTAATAGGATGTGGGTGATTTCAGCAAATTACCACTGCATTGATATGAACAAGGGGATGGTTTGGCATGGAAAGGACTACCGATATACATGTAACAATCTTTAGAGTAGAAAAAAACACATGATGAGGATATTTGTTGAGATGCCACTTCTCACACGACTCATCCATCAAACAAGTTTTTGTATACACCACATGGAGTATTGGAACTACTTCACATCTTGATGACATGGAGTTTTCTCCTCCGAACACATTATAATAATAAACATAATATTCCTGAGACTAACTTGTTTACATATCTACAAACATGAGACTAGCCAACATCTCCTTCCATAAAATCTAAAACATGAATAATTGAAAATAATATTTAACCAAATCTAAATAAAGAAAACTTGAATCAAGTTTGGATGGAGTAGTATGACGACCATTGAGATAAGAGGAGAGGGTATCAAGGATAGGCAGCCAATGGCAGAAAAGACACATCATCTACTATCAAAGACCACTCCTAATCCTACCTGATCCTGGATAGAGCATTGAAACCTAGGAATACCCTACGCTTCTTCAACAACTGGATGTGAATGGTTCACACTTCCCTGCAATATTCAGTTGATTTCGATCCTGCTTTATCCTTCTTATTCCAGTCACACCACTGAGGCCAATATCGACTGCTACCAGACCAACAATAGACCAAACTAAACTACAATCAACCTGAATAGCTACAGCTTAAATGCTTATCGATAGGTTTGCAGCCGTTTTGAAGGTGTGACAGGGATATCATGTTGTAGATTCTATTAGGAATGAAGAGGACAGACTACTTTCTGCTTGTAATGGATTTGGTTATCTATTTCAAAGGGTTGGATATGAGGTAGGAGGAATAGGGTGACTCAGACCAAAGCATTATCATCAAACATCTCCAGGAATATCTGAGGAATCTCGTTTGGTCTGTCCAACTTGATGCACATGATGCGCTCAGCATGTCTGGCACTGATCGTCCTCAGGTCAGTTATCTGAAATGTACAAATGTCAAGATTGATTAATATTTTATCCATATCAAGATACAAATATATACATGTACTTGTTAAATCATGACTATCCTCAACTGAAATACATTTTCGATAGCTGGATCTATATAAACTCTAGAACAACATCCCACTTTGTATCAGAAAAATATCTTGTCCTGTCAACATAAAAAGATCTGTTGAAGCATACTTATTTCCCCAGTGACTTAATGTGATTTAACTGGTATCATCAAATGACTGGTACTATATTACAGACAGATTTACAGGTAAATATATCTGTAGGCCTCCAAATTACAAGAAAATTACTAGGAAAACATATATTTGTAGGTCTTCTTGTATTTACATGTACATTTACATTATGTATATTGCAGAAAAAATATTTGTAAGTCTTTTAAATTTACCTTCATGAGTATCTTAGCCCAGTGAACAGGTGTCTTAGGTCTAGATTCATTGATGAAATGTTGGAAGGCAGTTAGCAAGCTGTCTTGTAATGTCTCCACCAACTTAGCCTCCTTCAAGCCTGGTCGGTCTGTGAGGAGATCAAGCATAACAAAAATATTCATTAATTTTGACTGCAAAGTGAAAAATTTGTATTTCAAAGTCACTGTCATCTCAATATGAATTCTGACTATGGCTTGAACAATAACTATATTTCACATTTATAAATATCATTAAAAGTATTTGTGTGAAGTCTTTTATTTTAGTTGAATCATGCATACATCTACTCCAAAATGTTTGGGAAAAACCACTGAAGAGATTCGGTAAAATGACTTTAAAGAGGAAATTCCATATTTTTGGTTACCGGTATACATCTTTGGCATTCTTGACAACCTTGCTACCTATATGAATTTTGATGGACTTTTCTATTTCAAATGTACACAAGTTGGGATTGATTTAATTTTGTATAAAATGCATTTCTCATTGCCAATATCAATAGAGATTTTGGGCTTTGAATTCAAGTCAATTGGTAACCTAGGAATACTTCAATGGTAATTGGTTATTGTGTAAAGTACTGAGCAGTGGAATACAAAATGTGAAAATGGGATTTGTTTCTATCTTGCTCACCTCCTGCAATCAGTAATACAGCAGCTAGTAGGGCCATCTCCGTTTCTGTGAGTTGTAATCTAGACATACTGACTGCAAAATCAAAGATCGGCTCGATGAGCTCGCTGAGGACACCATGATCCATGTCAGACTTGCCAACCCTGAGACCGTTGGAGAGGATCAACTTCTGACTGTCTGGATCAAATTTCTGTGCTATTCTCAGGCACATGATCTCCATGCAGCATGTCTTTAGTAGTAAGATCTGATCATCATGGTGGAGCTAGAAAAGAAAAGAGAAGATCATTACTCTTGAATGCAAAAGTTACAAGGCACTTTCATTTATATGATGATCATAAAAATCTCTGTAACTCTCACAGCTCCATCAAACATGTATGTGCGTCTTGAGCGAAGTATAAGAACTATTCTCGTATTCAGGTGATATGATTTTTATGGAGACTATCTACTGTAAACTTAGAATTTGATCATTCTTTACAATAAAACTATGTAAATGTAATGCCTTATATTGTAGAAAAACCCTTAAAATGATGAATGAAATAACTGGCATTGGAAGAATGTTTTTCCTTAGTAAAAACTCAAAACAACTAGATGATCCAAACAGCCAATATTATCCAACACCTCATAAATTGCATGTTTCTAATAAGCATACTGATACACAAATTAAAAGAACTTAGCTTTTAAATAGTCTGCACAAACCACTTTGATTAATACTTACACCTGTAAATCCTGGTATTCTCTTTGCAAATTCCACCACTTTGACTATAGAGGGGGTCATGATCTCGGACAAGGGTTTTTCATCTTCCAACTTCTGTTTCTTGCTATCAGGTTCACTCTATTATAGGAGATAAAGATGATGATGATGATATCTATCGTGGTGCCCTTCGAGGTTGGAGGGGGGTAAATTTTGCCCCCCTGCCATTGTAGGGTTATGCCCAATTAAAACCCTAGCCCTCACCCAATATCTCTTGACAAATAAAGTCCAGAGTTGGATCATTAATATAATGGCAAGTGTCATAATAATCAGGGAAACCTTGTGAATTGTGATCCCTATCGAATACTTGAAACCCTAATTGAAAAGATTTGACAAGAGTGAAAAGTAAGAATAAAAATAGGGTTACATTGCAGCTATGTGGTCAAGTTGTTATTCACTTTTCAGATGTTCATCTCACTCATTTTAAAGAAAGAAATGCGGGAGCTACCTACTCCTGTGAAGTTCTAATATACAAGAGAGATTTTTGGTATTCTGCAAACTAATACATGTATCAAACAAGAAAGAAGAGTAACAAGTATTCTAAATGCTGATTTTAGCAAATATTCTTGGAATTTGCTCTGGAAAGGTCAACAAAGTCAATTTCAATATGGGGGGGGGGTAAGAGTATGGCTGTTTAAATACTCTGAAAATCAGCAAACAAAAGAATTCACAAAGTTACACTTGTAGTATTTTTGATGTGCCATGGTCACTTTGCTTTGTGACATTAACCCCACATAGCTCAATATCTAGTTTGGATAGGGGATGTTATGAGCTGTTTAAGATGACATAAATATCTCCAACTTCACATGACCATGTGTGATGTTGCCTTGGCCTGAAATGACAGGCCTGGCAATGCATACAGTCCCTTGGGTAACCTTTGGGCTGACACGTGGCCCTAGATGATAGGTATAGCAATGTAAACAGTCTCTAAGGTAACATCAATCTATACATTAATCTGAAAGCTGATGAAAACATTCAATTACCATGGCAACAGCTGTGGTGAGGTGAAAGTAGGTATTAAAGTAATGGAATTCAAATGCATTTTTCATCTGGGTTATCAGAATGACAAAGGAATCCTTCTAATTCACATGAATTCCTCTAGATTTAGCACCAAGAGCATTTACTTTAAAAAAAGCATTTTCATCAGAGTACCATTACGTATGAAAATATCGAATTTAATACCAACTAAATACAGAAATAAAATGGGTACCACAACCAACAGTAAACAGTCTCTAAGGTAACATCAATCTATACATTAATCTGAGAGCTGATGAAAACATTCAATTACCATGGCAACAGCTGTGGTGAAGTGAAAGTAGGTATTAAAGTAATGGAATTCAAATGCATTTTTCATCTGGGTTATCAGAATGACAAAGGAATCCTTCTAATTCACATGAATTCCTCTAGATTTAGCACCAAGAGCATTTACTTTAAAAAAAGCATTTTCATCAGAGTACCATTACGTATGAAAATATCAAATTTAATACCAACTAAATACAGAAATAAAATGGGTACCACAACCAACCTTTTCCATTCATGGAAAAAGAATTAAAGAAGAAAAAAATTAGCGAGAAAGAAAAGGAAAAAATAAGAATGATACAAACCACGCCACAGCCCCTTCTCTCTCATTATCATCCACCTTGTAAGACCAGTGCCCGAACCCCAATCCCCTTCCCTCATCTCCACCCCCCATGACTCTGGACTCTGGTGCCCCCTCTCTCCAATGCCTTGGACCCACGTTTCGTGTATGTCACTACTTATGCCTACAGATTATAAACATAGGTGAAATTCTGACACAAGGGACGGACTACAGTTATAATGGGATAGAACTTGAGATATTTTGACAAAAAGGACCAAAGGAAAAGGTAAAACAGAGGGGGTTGTGGTAGTTACATGTAGCATAACAAAGGATTAGTATACAAGATACAAACCTCTTCTCCTGAGCTAGATTCTCTCCTGTACATATGACTGGTTTGTTTATGAGCTACTAAGATAGCTCTGATCAACGCCTCTTCATGATCCGTTAGCTGATTATTAGCGATTAGACCAGTCTGTCTCAACATCTCTTCTCTGCCTCGCTTCTCACGATTCTCTTTTATCAGCGCTCTCTTTGCCTTGCGTTGACTCTCATTGAGTACCACTGTAGAGATAGAGAATAAGACAAGACTAAGATTAAAGCCAAAACTTATTACACATTCAGTCTCCAAGTCCCCTCGTTATTATGTATAGTTGAATTGTTAATTATA
This sequence comes from Mesocentrotus franciscanus, assembly GCA_037976565.1. Classification (NCBI taxonomy): domain Eukaryota; kingdom Metazoa; phylum Echinodermata; class Echinoidea; order Camarodonta; family Strongylocentrotidae; genus Mesocentrotus; species Mesocentrotus franciscanus. The sequence goes on along the minus strand of CP137668.1, from coordinate 42,575,608 downwards.
ACTTCTCAGAATAACATCATTAAGAATTCACAACTGATTGCCATTTAATGTGTTATAGAGGTCTACCATACCATCTTACATGCACATGATCTGACAATTGCAAGAAAATGTTCAAACTACTATTTAAAATAATGCTTATAATTCAGTAGTACCGGTATCTCATCAAATCCCAAAACATTCAAGTCATGCAAACTCTGATCCAAACAGTTGTCACTATTTCAAAAATATTGTTAAACATTTTTGAAAGTCTTAGGAATGCCAAGCTTTTAAACAAAATGATGATCATTTGATGTTAACAAGAATTTTGCTGTTTCACTTTGCTTCCTTTATTCATTTGTTAATGAATATGGACAATTGTATTCATAATTGCTATAATGATCAAGAAAAGTATCTTTCTAAATTAAATCTATGTGGGGTTTTTTCTGATTATTTGCACAAATAGAAGCTTTACTAATTTTCTTGCAATACTATCTTTAATGAATAAACATATTCCAGTTGAATCAGACATAACAACACATAAAATAATTCTTGGGATGGAACTATGTTTTGCAGATCATTTCCAATTTCTCCCTTTTTCAAAGGAAAATGTAGACAGAAGAGATGATGTGAAGAGAAAGAGGAGCCGGACTATTCTCCTCCGTAAAAGATTTGTGTTTGTTGAGCATTCAGTGGGTTGACCTTAGTTTTTAATCCCTTCAGGACATCTTATGACCTTACTATCATTGATTCTATTCAATAAGGATTAAATTTTAAACATGAATGAAGAGAAGAGAGAGAGAGAGAGAGATGAGAGAGAGAGAGAGAGAGAGAGAGATGAGAGAGAGAGAGAGAGAGAGAGAGAGAGAGAGAGAGAGAGAGAGCGAGAGAGAGAGCAAGAGGAGAGGAGGAAGGGGAGGAGGAGGAGGAGGAGGAGGAGGAGGAGGAGGAGGAGAGAGAGAGGGTGAGTATCACTAGGATGAGAACAAGTTGGATAAAAGAAGAGAGCTGGTGTGAAAAACGTGAGAGAGGATTGGATAGAAAAGGGTGAGAAAATAGAGTGACACTAAGATGAGTAGGATAATACAGAAATAAGGGAGAAATAAGGGGAAATGGGCAAGCTTCATATAGGTGAGAATAGAACAGAGAAAGAGAAGAGAAGGTTAAAGAGAGAAGAGAAGGTTAAAGAAAGAAGAGACAAGTGGAGATGGTGTGAATAAAGCAAGATGTTAGGCTTTGTAGGTAAGAAAGGGAATAGAAAGTGAGGAGAGTGAAAGTGAGAGAACAGAGACAAATGAAATGGGAGAACATTCAGAGGAAGGGGAGGGGCAGCAGCACGGTAAATCAACAGGCAAACCATAAGAAAGAGAGACAGAGAAATGCATTACATAACACAGGGGGGAAAAGAGAAAGAAATTAAGGAAGAGAAATTGAGAACATGAACACTATACAAAAAGAATAAATAACAGCATGAAGGAAAAAGTAGGCCTACTACAATATTTGGAGGAAAATGGAAATGGAAATGATATGATGATCGATAAATTCAAAGTATGTCAAAACGAGGGGCATTTCAACCTTAGAGTAGATAGAAAAACAAGATGTCCCTGATCTATTTTTTTCATTTCCATCTTTCGTTTCTAATTCTTTCTCCATCAAGCCGCAGCTCTTGTCCTTATGTGTCCTTGTATGGGATACTTCATGTCCTTAGTCCACACAAAAGATATCCATGCAAATGTCTTGCTTGCAAAACTTCAAAGGAATACCGATTACAAACAGGTTGCGTAACCCCACATCACCTTACAGATCCTTTCAACATTATTGATTAAAAAATACATTCACATCCTTTTCTTTGGCTCAATGCACACAGTGGTAAAGATGAAGCAAGGTTACTCGGCCAGCTCTGAAGACGTGACAATTTATTCATGTTACTTCAAGAATATATTTTCTTCCTCGCTTGCCATTTTCTGTTTTCCTGGCCCTGACTTAGCGTTGCTATGTTTCTGAGCTGCTGGGTAGGGGATGTTCTGAGATAAAGGTTATCCATTGTCATGAAAATGCAGACATTATAATGAACAAACTCTCTATCATCAATGATAATAATACCTTCTAATTAGCAAGTGAACAAAATTTGCATCGAGTCTTATATTGCCTGTGTTCTTTCTTTGCCAAAAGAAGAAAATTTTAAAGGTAAAGACCAGTTTTGGAAACGCCACCCTCTCAAAAAATGAAATGGAAGCTCTCATTACCAATCATGTGAAAGAATATGTTTGACTAATACGTGATGATACAAATTTTGCCGGGAAACCGCCTACTAATTGATATATTTGGTAAATTATTATATCTATTGGGACCAAATAGATATCCTGCACGTGCACGCACGTGTCGCGTAGTCCCATATACATCTTTCTGTGTATAGTGCTTGTAACTTTACCAAGACTGGGCCAAATTTCTTATCATTTTGATGATTCCAGAACCTTGCAGTACACACCAATACTTATATGCTAGATGATCAACCTTTTCTGATCGATTCCACAACGTTTCTTTCACAATGCAATCGCATGTCCAGAACGGGTCTTTATCTTTAATAAAATCTTGATATTTTTCTTCCGTAGTTGCCTCTCCATTTCTCATGTCTGACATGTGACATATTGAGCACATCACAAGACCTTGCTTGAGAGACTTTCATTTATCATTGTTATTATACAATTTCTCCAAAGCAAGGCGAGGAGGATAATTCTAAAAAAAAGAAAAAAGAAGCTACTCATCTGTTGATTTGACAAACAATGTAGGAATGCCCTGAGCAGTGCTCTCCTAATCCATCAGCCAAGAAGAGAATCGTTCTACCAGGACTGCCTTTCATTCTTATTATAGGCTTATCACTATCATTATACAACATTACACAGTCTTCTTCTTTGACTATCTAACCTCCTTCCCTGAGCTCTGTGACATGATTTAACCTCAGCCCACTTAAAACCAATGCCATTGGGGGTGCAAAACATAGTAACATACACCATCAAACTACATTTGCATGTATTTACTAAATAGATGTAGATGCACAGACAGAAGTTGGTGTGGATTGTAACCCCTTTTTTCCCTTCTATTCGCATGCCCTTATTATAATGTAATTGAGCATAATTAGGGATAAACACATTTTCCACTTGAAAAGAAAACCATTCTGATAGAGATCTCATTTTAAATAGACTATTGATGTCTTCCTGCATTCATTTGTCAACACTTTGAGATTGCTCTGCAGGACCCCACAAGCTTTCAAAGGCTTGCCTAATATTGCAACAAGCTCAGACAATGACCAACCCCACATCATGTTTGTTGGTATGTGCTGAAATAATTCACTGCATTTATATCAACTTTACTTTGTTAAAAATAACGAATTTAAGGTTCACTTTATTCTTGTATATGTATTCCTAAGAATCCTAGTAGTATGAATTCTTCAGTATTTCTCCAATTCATACCTCAACATTTTGGTTATTTATTTTACATTTAATACATGTATAGGAAAAGAAGGCGAGCCTAGCTATGGACACGTATGTTAAATCATGAGTTATCACAAGGAATAATAAAAAGGAATAATTTGTTACATGTAAACAACATGTATGGCAGAAAAGGTACTTGATCTTCTTTTTCTCATTGACTGAGAAGCTCCTCAGAATCGCATCCAAAGTGTCTCGTTTCTTGAAGTATCGTGACCTTAGGATGAGAGGTCATTCGCTATCTCCATGCTTGTCCTCAGCAAACTATCTTTCTTTCATTCTCTCTCATTTTTGTTTGGTTGAAGATCCATGTCAAGAGGAACTGTCAGCAACCTGTCCTCTCTGACAGAAAGACCTTTTCATCCTTTCACTCAGTGCAACAAAGGCACAAAGAAACGGTCTTTGAGTAATGTGACCTCATGATTCAATACAGTAAATGGTCCCATAATCCTGCCTTTCAATGCATTTCTCCACAACACATGAGCGTAAACACTTCTGAATATCCCAAATGACCCCCCTCTCCCGTTCTCTTTGTCCTAGGGTCTATTTGCCATTTTCTTGACCTCACTTCTGGGTTTGCTTCAATGGAAGGAGAAGACCTTACACCACCCCAGACAGATAGAGGAAAGGTTTTCTTCAATGAATAATGAATTTGGCTCAAAATTTGACAATTGATGCCAGAGAAAGGATCTCTGCTTGGCCTTAAGGACAGAATTATGAGAACATTCACAGATATATGATGAGAAGATTGCACAGCATGACAGAAGGATAACAAGGTTACATAAGAATTAATCAAAAGACTCGAAAAAAAAAAGAGAAGGAAGAAAATTCTTCCAAATTAATTGAATAGGAGGATTAGACATTCTACTTTCAGAGATGCTTTTCCTTAATTTTTAACAGAAGCCTCTAAAAATATATCACGCAGCATTGAGACAACAAACAGACTAAAACATTCCAGGATTCCTCTTATAATCCAATAAAAACTTTCTCCAAAACTTATTTATTTTTCCTTTTTTCAACCTTGTGCTCAAGGGAATTGAATTGGAGGATTAGGCGTTCTACAAATTCCATCCAAGTAATTCATTTTCTGCTTTAAATACATATATCATTAAATTTATTCAATTGGAGTCTTATAAGAGTTGTTTTTAACAAAATTTAAAAAACAGCTTATACAGAAATATGCTCGCGGGTTGGAACATGTTGACTTCGCTCGTACAAAGAAAGAAAATAAAAGGAAAAACTGATAGGAAAAACATTAAAAAAACAATTAAAATCTTTTAAAATTATCATGTACAAATAAAAATCAATTTCCATGAAATCTATATTGGATACAGAAAAAAAAGCAAAAATTCCTGAAACATCAGGCACTTTAATGAAAGAGTTATAAAACATAAAATAAGAAAATGAATGATGGATACTTACAATCTGGTGCCATGCCTACAGTAAGACATTTCTTATAACGGCATTGCTGGCATTGATTTCTCGTTGTTTTGTCTATGATGCATTCTTCATTCCATTTGCAGTAATAGCTTAACTTCTTCTGAATCGTCCTTCGAAAGAATCCCTGTGTAGACAGGACAGGAAGAATGGTTTCATAATAATTAAAATTCTTATTTAATTAAAATTAAAAGTCTTAAATGTTACATACTTGTCAGATCAGAAGATCTGTGTATCACCATTTCTTAATCCATGCAAGTTTTCCACAGTTAATTGATATCTTACTTTGTCAAATAGCATTTTTAAGCCTAGTCGTAGATGTGTATGTTCTTATATAAAGTTTGGTTTATGAAAAATATTATCAACTGGTGAGTTTTCAGGACTACTTGCGTTTTAGAATTGAAGTTATGACTGGTCATTTACAATACCGTACACTGTCCTCCATGTACATGTATATAAGCCTGTATGCATTGTTGCAATGTACAATCTTTGGCAAGTATTAAGAGTATTAACTGACTTTTTGTCAAAAACTGCATATTATATAATGATTCCTCTTTAATTCATGTACAATTTTTGTACATGATCAACCTCTAATAGTTTTCAAGCAATTTTTGTCAAAGTTCAGTCTACTGACGATATCAAAACCCTACAATGACCTACACGGATTCCTATGACATTCAAACAACATTCTATGTTTTCAAGACTCTTACAAATATATGTCAAGATCTTCATTAGATCTTCCCTGCCTAACTTTACCCATCACAACACTACATGTATATGACCTAACTGCAACCTGATTTTCGAAGAAAAAAAAATCACAATTGCACAAGATGTGGAAATGTAAACAGATACATTCTTCCTGATCAGGGTTCTGAATTATGATAAGAATACCATCAACCAGAATGTTAGTGCTTTTAAGCCTTTTAATTAGAATAAAAGCTGAATCAGCTTCAAATCATTAGAATGTGCTGACGTCACTACTTCTTCTTCTTCTTCTTCTTCTTCTTCTTCTTCTTCTTCTTCTTCTTCTTCTTTTGTTTGTTTGTATATTGTTTCCTGGGGGAGGGGGTAATGGGGAGCTCATCAATTCTAAACACCAACTACAGTTAACTCACCTTACATCCTTCACATGTCATACACCTGTAATGATACCCAGTAGCAGCATCTCCACATACTACACACGGTTCAGGGCCATTACTCAGATCCATGTAGCTCGGTATGTAGGGTGATTCTATACAAAATAAAAGAAAACAAAACTACCACTATTATTGTCATGGCTACATAAACCTACAGCGGCTAAACCAGTGATCGAACAAGTTTGTCAGGCTCTAATTCATCAAAAATATAGGATTAGGTTTGCAATGGGGTTGTAGCTAGGTTCTGTTTAGGATTATGATTTTGGTTACTAACTTACTGGTAGTGTAGGAAATTGGCTAAAGATCAAACAAGCTCAGATAAATGTTGAATATAACTTATTACTTCACAATCACTGATTTTGAAGAAAGAGCGCATTTTCAGCTCTAATCAGATGAATCTCTTCAGTGATTTAGGCTCACGTAAAATAAAGAATAATACTTAAACTTCTGAGAAAAACTAGCTCATCTATGAAATCTGGGCAAACCAAGCAGTTTAGGAAAGAAAACACCTTTTATTCACCACCAACAATAATGTGCAGTAGTCTGTAAGGAAAGGCCATATTGAGCTGATTACACTACCCTCAGGAAAGTCTTACATGACTTCACTTCAAGAACTACCAGGTTATCATGTAAGATTACATAACAACTGACCCTAGTCCAAATCAAAGAAAAGTATATATCAGGTGAACTCGGTCCATGGTTTACATGTAGGTCACTTCCACATCTTCTCTCTTTACATCCTGAAGACTCATTCACGTATGACGTGGTAAACGACTGAAAAATATTGCCATGGTAAAATAAAACTAATTAAAGGGCAATCCAACCCTTGAAATAAATTAATTTGTATGAAAGTAGAAAATAAGATAAGCAAAATGGCGAAAGTTTGAAATAGATCGGACCAATAATATGAAAGATATGAATGTTTGAGATACAAGATCACTAGGTCTATATATGGGAATCTCAAATTGGCAGTTTGGCAAGTGGATTGTGACGTAGTCGTGGATAACTACATTTATCCCGTTTGTCGTGTACATAAATATCATCAATTTCTGTTTCTCTCTTAAATACCTTCTCCCTCGGGGGCACTACTCAAAATATATTATGGATAACAAAGTTTCATACGTCCTCTAAAGAGAAAAGACCCCTGAGTCATACACTTTTGACAATCTTTTTTATAGTCATTTTATGTGTTGGAATAAATGGGAAAGTTGTCTGCCACTATATCACAGATACATTACCGATTTAGCCAATTTTATGAGCCCATACCTATATATAGTGATTACAAATTTCCCAAATTCATAACATTCTTATTTTTTGTTGGATTTCATTCAAACTTTCACCAGTCTACTTCCTGCCCCTTTATGGCTTCATTGTGTTATTTGAAATTTGTGTTTTGACATGAAATATATGTCCTGTAATCTGAGAAAATATAGGCAATACATGGGTATCATAAATCATCTAAATTGCTAAATGAACTCGTTTCCCTCCCCTGTAGTGCATGGGCAAATTATTTGTTTTTAAATGGACTGTAGGACATTTGCCTGTACTAAGCCTAAGGTAGTCTTCCAAACTGATGTCTAAAAGTACAAATGAGAAATCTCACAAGTTATTTTTCATTTTCACAACTCAACCTTATCAGAAATCAGAAATACATTACATGCTACCAAAACAGTTAGATCAACTTCCATTCCCATGAATAAGTCAAAAGATTTATCTTTTATCATATCCCCTTTTCTGTGTTTCCATCTTATCTTTTAGGGCTACACTTCCACCTGAATTTAAAGGTAATACAAAGTTTTGGTATGGGGTCATGAATTTGGTTCGAATGAATATATTGAAAGCACATGCGATTTTAAAATATTCAATGATCGTTGTCGCGGTTGAAATCGAGTCTAAAGTGATGAAATTGTAAACAATAAACTCTTTATGTTGTATAGCTTCCTCTCAAGACTGATATTACTTTAGCTTAAAAACAATGTTTCTTGACTACAATCGACCGATTTGCTATTCCAGTTTGGAAATTATATATCAGAACTGCATATTCTGAGATTTTCATGGTCGCAGCTACCATGGAATGGCCTTAGGCGCTATTTGAAATATTTGAAATTTACCGGGAGCACCAGTAAATTTTTTATTATTCAATTTCTCGAAAGGAGAAGTGTTTTAGGGGCTAAATTTTCTAGTGCTTATAAAACATTCACAGGGGCATCCAATTATATCAAAATTTTAAAGAATTACTATCCATCCAATTTTCAAAATTTCCCAAAACTTTGCATTACCTTTAAGCAATCATTGCATAATCACGAACCATTTCTGTTTCCAGCTACCAATGTGGGTGTCACCACATGCATTATTCATCTCAAGAATCATTACAAATTTAGTATGAAATGATCAGTTCGCAATTGTGGGGTGAAATGTAATAAATCACATATATGAAGTGTTGATGTGGTATGCTGACTTCAGCTAACAATTTCTCTAGAAATCAAGCACTAAGTGTAGTATGTCTGATTTTGAATACTATGGATCTCCATCTGGGTGGGATCCCATGACTGCCCATGATGTACTACAAACCTACAGTATTATTCTTGCTGTCATTAATCACAAAAACTACCAAGGACAAGTTCTCACAAATATATTTCAGCAAAATCTGCAGGAGAGCATTGATTAGTCATTACATTAAAGGTACTTTTTAACATTCATGGGCAAGTATTTAAAATAATCATCCAAACAATTTGGAACATGAAGTTTAAGAGTGATGAAAACAAATATTCGGTCAAATGTTTCTCTCAAAAAGTGAAACTTTGATCAGATTTTGCCCTTTCATCCCACATGCATTATGGAATGCATGATGATGTAATTCTAGTAATCTTTGAATCCACAATACCCTCGTACAAACAAGAAGAAAATTCAAAATCCTCCTTTTAACTTTTCATTGTTTACAAAACTTTAAATGGTACATGTATCTGATTTGAATTGTATTTTAGTATTATTGTCTCTTTTCATTATTCTACAAAGCACATAGTCATAGGGAAGAATATGCACAATACAAGTATAGTTTTTTATTATTATTATTATCATTATCATTATTATCATTATTATCATCATCATTATAAATATTTCTAGTAATCAATCTCAACATCATTTTACACCCAGATGCAAAATGATTTTAATAGAATAGTTATTGTAGGCTACACCTTGATAAGAAGAAGCTTAATTGTAATTATCAGTATGAGTCTGCACAATTGATGCGAGTGCTAGACTATGATTCAATGACCTTTACCTTACTAACATTGACTCAGGGATATACTGTATACAGACAGACAGAGAGAGAGAGAGAGAGAGAGAGCGATAGTTACATAACCACGAAAGGAAATGATTAGTCTAACATGTACATGTACAAGCTAAGAATACATTAATTTGTTTAAGCCTTTAAATTCCAGAAGAGTTCCACTAGATTATGGTACCTGTAGCTACAATGTAGCTAGTATATCAAAGCCTTGTTCGATCGCCTATGTCATGGTAAAATGCAGGGGTTTTACTAAATGTTTCCTTAATTCGTCGCCCGGGTGGCAGAAGGGCGTTAGCGCACGAGCGACTCGAAAACTACTTTTCAAATAATTCGCATTTAAAGATTTGTTTTTATATTTAAACTGCATTCCGTCCTGAAAATTAGTTTAAAACTTGAAGACTAATCAAAATGTTTTAGTAGAACACGGACACAATTTTTTTACGGAAATAAGTCAGTTTTGAAAAGTTTGAGGCGATTTAGTGCTAACGCCCTTCTGCTTAGCGCATCATTTTTTATCTGAAATTCGAGCTAATGCCCTTCTGCCAGCCAGGCGACGAATTGTATGTGCATTGTGCTTCACTTTTTAGTAGCTTATAATAGTTATGACACAAAGACAAGTGAGTACATGTAGAACCTTCATTACAGTAGCCATGGTTTGAGAAAGCTATGATAGAAGAAGACAAAACAACGTAAAGAATGTTCAAGTAGGGAAATCATTCAAAGGAACAGCAAATGAAAGATGAGAGATGAAAGGAAAATGAAAGAGAATTACACAGGTGTTGTGAAGTAAGCTTAAAAACAGCTTCAAAAAGTAAAGCGAGAGAAAATCGGAACGCTACTCAACTAGAGACAAAATGGCAACAACTGAAAGTAGTGTTGAAGAAGGAGACAAAGAAACTGTGATCACATGGACAAGTCCAAATGCCTGCCAGTAATTTTCACATCTGGTGTGTGTTCATATTATGCAATATTACCTCATGACTTCCATGACTACCCTGCCATTATGCTGCATTAAATCATCAAACAATCCCTCTTTAAAATTTGGCAACCAGGGGTGAAATTATTCCAAAGTCAACAGACTAAGACTAGTAAGAGCCTAATTGCATTTATTTTCTAACACCGTTCTTCCACATTTTGGCCTACAGGTAATATCTACTACTTAAAAATGCATGGCATCCATATGCAGGCGGCTGAAGAAAAAAATATCCTGAATTATACATCTAGGACCTTCATATAGGCCTGTAGCATACATGCATTTCCTATACATGTAAATATTTTCATCTAAAATGAGATTACATTTCATTGATAGAAGTTGGACAACGTGCAAACTGCAAAGTCATAATTAAAATTCCATTCTCTCACACTTTTCTTTTTGGCAGTATCCATTTTAACCTTATTCATTACATAACAATTTTCCTTTCCTTTTGTGTGGTGTGGTTTGAAGGGACAACAAAATTCAAACTAATCTTAAACCAAATTTAACATTATACTGTATTTCATCATGTTTCATTCCACTTTTAGTTTTAGTGAAAATATAGTTTCTTTATCATATAAGAAAGTAATGTAAAAATTTTTTCATCAAACTATGTTTGATTAAAGTTTCTTTAAAAATGAATGTGCATACAGGCTTCTTTCATTCCAGATAAAGAATACATAGGTTGTTAAACATCTTCTATTTAAAAAATGAGAAATATCTAATCAAGAAATATTTCTCGAAATCAAAAAATCCACCTCTGCCTCTGGAGTGTGAATTTTTTGTTAAATGCCTGCCAAAGTTTCACCAATTTTTGCAGTGTAAAGCAAACTACGGTAAGATACCGAATTTTGCTCATGTGATCTCTCCTCCCTCCTGTGCTAACGCATGCAGGGCACCAACGAGTTACACGCATGTGCACTACTCATCAAAAATAGGTACAGTCAAACCTGCTTTAGTGACCACCTGTCTACAAAGACCACATTTGTTGTTTCCCTTGAAAATGGTTTCTCATTGAAACATGTACTAAAAGGAACCTGTCTACAAAGACCACCTGTCTATAAAGACCACTTTTTGCGTTTCCCTTGGGGGGTCGCTATAGACAGGTTTGACTGTATGAGCAAACTTCAACTGTTTTTCCAGTACAGGTAGTGTAAATGGTAGAACAAAAAATCAATGCTTTTTCAAAATGGTGTTTGGGATGTGTAAATGGACCTATTCTCCACACCCCAAACAATCCACATGATATGTCATGCAAGGTTTCTTCTGGAAACCTGCCAAGAAATGAAACTCCATACAACCAGGAAAACATAACATCCACTGGTCAGCACAACACCTACTCATTGGTTACTCATTGGTTACTCATTGGTCAGACTGGTTTCCTAATGCAGAAACAGGTCAGATTAAAATGAAAGCGACCAAAACAAGTGATTTTTCATATTCCAAGAATCAATGAGTGTTTATCAATGGTCAACGGAACACAGGGAGCAATGACCCAAGATGAAAGGATAAGATCACAAGATTTCTGGGAAAATTGTGATTCAATTCACATTTTCCACCACCTACATCAATTTTGAGGTTTATGTTCCTACCAAATATGGTTTCCTTTGTCCTTAATGAATTTGGGAGCCATAGTTCTGCTCTCGGTTTCTTCCTCTAACAACATCATTCTTCTGTTTGATTCAATCCAAATTTAAAGGGCAAGTCCACTCCAAAAATAACTTACTTTCAATAGAAGCAAAAAAATCAGACAAACCAATCAAAAAAAGTTTGAGCAAAATCGGATAACTAATAAGAAAGTTATGAATTTTGAATGACATAAAAAAAATTGAAAATCACTAGACAAATTGGCAACTCACTGATGAGTCTGTGACGTCATGTCCTCACTATCCACTAATTATTTTCTTTATATTGATAATATAAATTTCCTATTTTCTCCTTAAGAATCTTATTTCTTCACACCAGCATCCAAGTTAGATTGATAGTAATATGTTTTTGTGTGGATGCACTAATATAGAGTAATTTGTTTCCAGTTAAATCATGAAAAATTTGAATTTTGATAAACTATTTACATAAAAATCAATAATTATGAATATACAATATTCAGAAAATAGTATCAAACTATCAATTCTTCAAGGTTCATGAAAATTTTTGTGAAATGTCATGTACGCAATATGTTACAAATCATATAACCAGGGCAAACGCATGGGGAAATCAATTTTTTGGGGATAAAAAGGGAAATTAATGGGATTAAACTATATAAAGCAATTGATAAACAGTGAGGACATGACGTCACAAACTGATAACCAAATTGGCAACTTGTGTAGTGATTTCCATTGTTCCATAGTTTTACATACTTTTTCAAAAATTCAACTGTTTTCTAATTTAATTATGTTTCCTTTCCTGGAAATTAAATCAGTAAAGATTTAGGTATAGTTCACATCTCATTTAGAGCTGAGATTCTGTGTTGATTAAACAAGAGAAGTCCAAAGGTCATCAATGTAAAACTGAGGTTTGATAATAAAGACTAGAGAGGTATGTCTCATCTTGGGACTCTAAGCAGGACCACAGCTAGCTCACCACCATGGAGTGTACAAAGGGGATTGTGGTAAGAGATGGATACAAGAGAGATCTTCACTAATCTTGGATTAATTGTCTAATCAAGTCCAGTCTGGTCTTTTGTTGTCTTACCCTCATATGGGGTCAAAGGATTATGTTTGGGTCCTAGTCCTGGCCCAGGTCATGGTCAGGTCAATGGTAGGGGGTTCAAAAAGAAGAGAGAAAGTTCTGTGTTTTACTTTTGGCCGGTGGAGTAGGAATGGGAAATAAGTACAAAGGCCTACCGGTATCATATGGAGGGTTCCCTTTACAGTTTATACTGTAGCTTGTCTACTTCTTACAAATCTTTTATCTTGTGAAAGTAAATAGAGTAAACTTGCAATGAATTGATGTCAAGTACACAAAACCAGTTGTACCATTTCTCCCATTTTTTCCTCCTGAAGACTCGGCCTTTCTATGAATCGCACAGGCCTCAGTAATCCTTCTCCCTTTCATTTTCTTCCAAATTTTTCTGCTTCTATTGAAAGTAAATTACAGCGTGTCCACACACAAAAAAAATTATCCCGAAACTCTATAATGAAACGTCGTATAAAGAATCATCGTATAAATTTCAGGGTGTCCACACACAAGAAACGTCGTATAAAGAATCATCGTATAAATTCCAGGGTGTCCACACACACAAGAAAGTAATCCCGAAACTCTACAGCGAAATATCGATAGGTGCGCAGTTTGCTACTGCGGTCATGAAATGGAAGCGGAAATGAGAGGTCAGGTCTCCTTTCGCGCGAGGTCACGTTAAGCCTCGCCCAGTTATACCGTTAGTTATACTAGTTACGTCCACAACACATTCCGTGATTAGGCGTGATTAGACGTGATTCTTTATTGAGTTCTAGTTCGAAACGATGCCCGAACCCGCGTTTCGTTATACGACGTTTCGTTATACGACGTATCGTTAGTAAGCGTCAACGCACACAATTTCATTGTATAACTATTCCGAAATGGTATAACTATCCCGAAACGGTATAACTAATCACCCCTAATCACGGAAAGTGTTGTGTGTGGACACGGGGATATTTTTGGAGTGGACTTGGACTTTAAGACCAAGTCCCCAATAAGCGCTTAGCGCTTAGAGACTTCGGTGGTAAGCACTTTATAAGCAACGTTGTTATTATTTTTTTTTATTATTATAAGATATTTTCACAGAAAATTTCATACTTTTCATTTCACATGACATTTTTGTTCCTCATCAAGTTTCAAACTGATTTAATAAGATTAGTCTTAGGAGACCAAAAATGGAGTGTTGTTAGATGTTCAATTTGATCTATTGAATTACCTTCAACATGTGATGAATGATGTTATGTCTGTGGTCAAACTTATGTCATCTACTAGGCAAATATTACCTTATCCATTTTAAATAGAGTTCATTAAAGGGCAATCCAACCCTTCTAATATGTTCATTTGAATGAAAGCAGAAAAATCAGAGAGACAGAATGGCGAAAGTTTGAAATAAATCGGACCAATATTAAGAAAGTTATGAGTGTTTGAAATATGAGATCACTACAGCTGTGCGAATCTAAAATCAGCGATTTTGTCAGTGGATTGTGACGTAGTGGCGGATTACTCTCCGCTTGTCGCATACAAAAATATCACTTATTTCTGTTTTTCTTCCAAGTGCCTTCACCCTCGGGGCACTACTCAAAATATATCATGGAGAGTACATTATTACAGGTCTTCTAAAAAGAAAAGAACATCATGAGTCATACATTCATGAAAAGTTGAAATTTTAGTCCTTTTGTGTATGGGAGCAAATGTGAAAGTTGTACGCCACTACATCACATAGACATTATCAATTCAGCTAATTTGAAGAGCCCATACCTAAAGTAATTGCAACTTTCAAAAATTCGTATTTTTCAAATTTTTTGTCCGATTTCATTTAAACTTTCACCAGGATGCTTTCCCGGTTGTTTTCCTTTATTCTAGACAAGTTTGCTATCAAGGTCGGGACTTGATAACATTGTTCAGATGAGAGAAAATGGTGCTAAGGTAGTGACTTCAATGCTAGATGTCAAATTAAAGATAATTTGAAAGTTTGAGTGAAAAAAAATCATTATTAACGATAAAAATTGGAAAAACTGATCTGATCGATTCCTTAATTCTCCCAAATATATTATTACAATTTTATTACATTTTAGGTGAACGTAAATTGTAACAAAGCTATGAATTGGCTCTTTATATAATTCCAGACATTTAAGTGTTGAAAGATTTTTAAAATCCTGTCTTCTGTCTTATTTTCATGGAAAAACGGTTGGGAAAATTCAAAAATGGTTGGGAGAATTTACTGTTAGAAGGTGTTGACCAGTGATGCCTTCAAAGAAAACCATAAATATCTTTGTGACTTGAGAATTTGTTCAGGATTTTTTGCATGCTAGAGGGTAAGTAGGGGGCTACAGTAGAAGAATATAATAAGTAACATTTCATACAACAATTACGCATTTTCATTGACCTTCAACAATGTTACAGAGTCACTTTAAGATTAGAATCAATTTAGAAAGAAAAAAAGAGCTTACATACATGTAGATATATTACAAACCTGTATCAACTCTGCATGACTAGAAACACTTATTGTCTAATTACTTACTCTTTTCTTCACCATCTGCCCGTCCTTCACCTACATGTAGACTCTCTTCTGTGTTTAAAAAAAAAGAGAAAATAGCGAATGAAAAATAATCATCAAAATGTCTTAACTTGATTAACTTTCTAATTTCAACAGTAAAAACTCAAGACCTGGAAACAGAAAGGTAATGTTTCCATTGCATACTACATATATGTTAATAATTCTACATGTACTACAAAAGAAATCTGCATGGTCTATATCTAGCTTTACACATGCAATGATCATGTTATATAATACAGATTACAGGATGTTGTTGGTTTAGGTCAAACCTAGAGAAGATGCAAATGTTAAGGACAAATATTCTTCATGAAGTCATTCCCTTTGCAAATTAAATCACTTCCTGAATCGTAGGGATTGGAACAATGAAACTCTTTTGAGGGTTCACTCTTGTTCAATGGTCGACTCTAGCATTTGCTTATTCTTCATTAGACTGTAATTATTTATATATTATTACCAGGGCTCAAATTAATTTTTTGTCCACGGGGGCTCTTCCCCCAAAAAAGAGCCCCCGTGAGCCTTCTCATGGGGGCTCTTTTAGTACTGACGGGGGCTTTTTTTACTAAAAAGTTCCATTGAATTGGTACCCATGATACTCCTAAATTCTTTGCTATTTCATCATTATCATTTATCAAGTCGGCATTTTCCCTCTTACAAACTTAAAAGTTACATAGGGGTTACTGACTTTCATCCCGTGACACCGAAAGATTCGAGCGAGAAATCCTGCACGCTAATCTAACTATAATTCCATAGTTCCATTTCATTAGTTTAAGGTTTGGAACTTGAAGCTCAATTGTGTGAAAGTTATAACAGAAAAGATAATATTTTTTTAATAATTCCACAGGGGCGATTTTTAATTTTGCAATCGCCCCCGTGAGCAGTCTGACGGAGGCGATTACGTAGCTCACGGGGGCGAATCGCCCATCGCCCCCGTGTATTTTGAGCGTTGATTATTACAAGTCATTTGGTACAATATACATTTGTGCCTTTGTGAGTAAATTAAATGCTATATTGCTTCATTTAGCATAAAAATTGAAAATTACAATAATCCCGCCCCCTTTTAAAAGTTTTTCTTCTTTATGGAAAGATTCAAGCAAGAATATTTTGATTTTGTTATTTTGTTGTTTCAACTATACCACCTAACATTCATGACAATATAAGGAAAAGAATAATGCATTTTTTAAATATATAATTCAAATCGAAATCTGCAGCTATCAAATTTTATAAATCCCAGGAATTTGATATATCCTAATAACAAGAGATTAAAATGCAGATTTAGTGAACTACAGTTAAAGTTTTACATAGTCAAATAAAAACCCATTAAAGCACAGCAATTAGATCTACTCCAACCAACTTCTATCCTTTGATGCATGCTTACATGTATGGGGTCTGATCAAAAAGACTAGACTGAATGTCACATTGCTGTAATGTGTACATAGTGAGGAAGGAAATGTCCTTGAATCGGTTCATTCAGGTCACATGCATGTAGTACCCCCACAGGGTGTATGATTTCCCATGTACTACAAAGAGCATTCCAAATGTTATATAATCACTTCCAAGAATGTACTAACCAAACTTGATTTATTGCACTGAGAATGTATACAAGGTTTGTCCTGGGTTAAAGTATTTTATGATCAGAATAAACATGGCCCTACTATATATGTACAGTGTGGAGATAAAACAATGCCATAGCCCAGTAGTACATGTACAATGTATAAGAATGTCTTGAAATACATTGTTTGTTTTCAGTGGAAAATTTGAGACTTGAAAGGATGTTTGAAATTGATGAAGAAATTATGTATGACTTTTAATTTAGTCTTGTCATTAACGCTTTTCCCTCTCTATTTAACTGTATATATCAACAAAACTTCTGATTTTCTGGGCTTATCAAACATACTTTATACATGTAATTACCATTCAATCCACTAGAACATTGCAAACATCATGTTTGTTAAGGCTCTATCTCCTGAAAGTGTTCAGTTTCCTAAAAGATTGTGCAGAATACAAAATTACAATTAAGTTGTAGCTACAGATGTACATAATGCAATGAAATGATGCATCATGATTTTCATTCTACAACAGAACATGTACATTTCATGTATATGTACATGTAGTTGGTCCTTTTTAAAACCAGCTTTAATAAATATTGTTTTCTGCTAACAAAAGAAAACTACATTGCACAAGTATGTCACCACAAATTAAATGTTATTCTCTTGACATTATTGAAATAAATGAATCTTGAATCTTGAAAAGCATCCAGTAAATGATTTTAAATAGTTTAAACATTAAAAAGACATACAGCTCTGTAACTACAATTGCACAGTAGAATGAAGAATTTGAAAATTCACAATGCAAAGTTTAGCGTAAAAACTGGGCATGTATACAAGCCTATCTCACACAGAATACTGCCATAGGCTGCACCAGATCAATAATGCACGTCTGACTAACAAATACAGCAAGCTGAACTTCTCCATTATGAGAGACAGAGGGTCTTTCATGCAAATAAGATTACATAATCAAAAATAAGTTAGTCTGCTATTACAGACTTCTTCTTGGGGGAGAGGGGGGGGGGTGGAACCTTTCCTGAAATATAATGACTGCGCATGTTAAACTGCAAGCTGTTAATATTGATAAAATATGAAATAAAAGAATGACATAATAAAGCCCTAAAAAGGTGTTTACGACTGAAGTCTGTGAACTCCTAAGTCCAAACCAGTTTCATTCTTTCAAATTAAATTTAAATATCTGCTGCAATATGGAGTTGATTGATTATTCTTATGAACTAATATGATTGGGTTTTCTTGTCTTGTATCATAACAACTGTTTATGATGAAAGCATATTAACAAATTGTTTGGGGCAATCATGATGTATACAATGGTTAAAGATCAGTTTCTTCAAATTTCCCATCTTTTCCTCAATTCAGCATTCAACTGTTTTCTAATTTAATTATGTTTCCTTTTCTGGAAATTAAATCAGTAAAGATTTAGGTATAGTTCACATCTCATTTAGAGCTGAGATTCTGTGTTGATTAAACAAGAGAAGTCCAAAGGTCATCAATGTAAAACTGAGGTTTGATGATAAAGACTAGAGAGGTATGTCTCATCTTGGGACTCTAAGCAGGACCACAGCTAGCTCACCACCATGGAGTGTACAAAGGGGATTGTGGTAAGAGATGGATACAAGAGAGATCTTCACTAATCTTGGACTAATTGTCTAATCAAGTCCAGTCTGGTCTTTTGTTGTCTTACCCTCATATGGGGTCAAAGGATTATGTTTGGATCCTAGTCCTGGCCCAGGTCACGGTCAGGTCAATGGTAGGGGGTTCAAAAAGAAGAGAGAAAGTTCTGTGTTTTACTTTTGGCCGGTGGAGTAGGAATGGGAAATAAGTACAAAGGCATACCGGTATCATATGGAGGGTTCCCTTTACAGTTTATACTGTAGCTTGTCTACTTCTTACAACTCTTTTATCTTGTGAAAGTAAATAGAGTAAACTTGCAATGAATTGATGTCAAGTACACAAAACCAGTTGTACCATTTCTCCCATTTTTTCCTCCTGAAGACTCAGCCTTTCTATGAATCGCACAGGCCTCAGTAATCCTTCTCCCTTTCATTTTCTTCCAAATCTATATAAAAACCATCAAAATATTGCACGGTTAATTTTGTCCCATCTTAATTATTTGAAGCTGTGATTTACAATTCATGTGCTAATATCAATGTCATACTACTATCTTTTCATTGTCCTATATATAGGCCAACAAGGCAACAACACATAAAGTGTCACAACAGAACAAAAACATTCCATGCATGCTCCTGAAGGCTTTTTGATCAGTAAAAACTAAAAGCCCCTGTAATTAGCATCATACAGTACACCATGTCTTTCATGCAAAAGTGAATCACATATTGTGGTTAAACATGCACAATAATGACCAGTTATATCACCACAACCTGCCACAACCATTAAATATTCTTGGAAACAAATTCAATGTTGATTTGTCATCTAATGGACTGGTCAAACCCATGGCATGAAAAAAACACAGAACTCTGTTCAATTTCCTACTGGATACACTCAAGTCTCCACCTGCCAATTAGTCTCGTTATTCATACCTTGATTACTCTTTAACAAATTTACTGAAATTATTGAAAAACATGAAGATTGAGGTGTAAAAGACGGACAGAGATGGAAAATTGATGCCCAGGTTATACCACTTGAAGAGGTCAACTAAAGAAATGTATGCTTCAACACTCCCCTGATCTAAAAATATTAAATATCAAAATCTTATACTGTATATGACTGTTGCATATATTGAGACTGAGCACCAGACTACTGAGCCTACCCACCAACCTTGTAATAATAAGCCCCAGAGTCCATCACCTTCCTCATTGCATAACATTGCATCACAAAGCAGATTACAATTGGCTGTTGAGTAACCAGCCACACTTCACATGACCTGGGTTGTCCCTATGGCTCTTGTAGGAACAGGGGGCCCTCATCATAAAGGACAAACAAGGGGGCTTGAGAAATGGAGAGATCTTGTGGTAGTCTCAGAAAACGGACCCAATATCAATGTCACAAAAACGGTTGGTGAGGGATCTCATTATAATGTTTAATCTGTATTATCTGGCTAGATTTTGTGACATTTATAAGACCATAGCTCAAAATCTCTAAAAGTGGGAAAGAATTCAAGCTTGGTTCCAAATTGAACAGTTTCATCTTTGTAAAAGAGATACATGTAATTTTCAAACTATGTATGTTTTACAGAATAAGGTTGCTCTTGGGAGTTGCAAGTAGGTTTGCCTCACCTACCAACAACTAGCTTATGTTAAAATGTCACTTTATACAAGGAATTAAGTCATTTGGAAATTAGAACAGCTAAATATGATGAATTTTTGTCAGTAAGCTGGCAAGGAGGATAGCATTCTGTCATATTTCAAATGCAAAATGCTCTCTCTATTTTAGGCCTGAAATGCAGAAACAGCCGACAATATAAAGATTTTTGTTAAAGCACTGAGCTGCACTAAGCACACTACTAATACAAGGCTAACATAGACCCCGTTCTCATTCACTTCGTTGGAGCGGTCTAACTAAGACCCGTTCCTCAGGAGCGGTTCTTAGGTGAGTGAGAACGGTCAAAGTGGTCCAGGAAGTGGACTTCTGGACGCTCCAGAAGACCACCTCGGAGGTGGTCTTGAGGAACGGTCTTATTAAGAGCGGTTTGGAGCGCTCTAACGCGAGTGTGAACGGAAGCGTACTTTGAACGGAAGTGAGCTAGTGATGTTCCGCGCGAAACATGTAGTATGGTACATACGCTTAGTATTCCGCACGCGAAAAAATTTACCCGCTGACCTGAGCTGCCATAGCAACAAGACCACTTTGACTCGTGGAGTGGTTTGAGCCATAAAAAACTGCTCGGAGTGTGAACCCTCGCAAACCGTTCCTCAAGACCCGTTCCTCTGGAGCGGTCTAACTAAGACCACTTTCAAAGTGAGTGAGAACGGGGTCATAGATTCTGTTTCGATCAATTCAAGACCTCCCTAGCAAATAGGATGGTAATTGGTAAATATGAAGAAAAAAAAAATCACTTCTTGTCTCTCTTCTTCCTACTCCTAGCTTCAACATCAACACAATTTATGAAAATTACATTGCATTTTGTGAATTAGTAGACAGGTATGTAGCACCATCAAATCATATACACTGTACATCAATTTTATAGAGGGAGAGGGGGGGGGGGCTTATATACATGTACATATAAAATCACAAATACAAAGAGACAAAAAAGTAGACAAAATGGGGAAAATCTCAATTTCTGTGAAATCTCAAGCCCAATACTAATGACAAAACGGAAATGATGTTTTGAATTCATTCAGAAATTGAAGAAAGGACAATAAATCAATCAAATCATTCTGTGAACATGTCATGTTGTTAGAAATTGACCTCACAAGAGTCACAACACAATATATACTAATTTATTATTATCATATTCGTCAGCTTAAAGGTATAGACCAGCTTTGGAAACACCCCCTCTCAAAAAATGAAATGGAAGCTCTTATATTACCAATCATGTGAAAGAATATGTTTTTACTAATACGTGATGATACAAATTTTGCTGGGAAATGGCCTTTTAATTGATATATTTGGTAAATTATCATATCTATCCGGACTGGATAGATATAGGGTAGTCCCATATACATCTTTCTGTGTAAAGTGCTAGTAACTTTACCAAGACTGGGCCAAATGTCTTATCATTTTGATGATTCTAGAACCTTGCAGTACACACCAATACTTATATGCTAGATGATCAACCTTTTCTGATCGATTCCACAATGTTTCTTTCACAATGCAATCGCATGACCAGAACTGGTCTATACCTTTAACTTTAGAATACCCCATCAACAGAAACTGGTACATTTGTATTTTATAAGCTTGTTCCAACAGGTGTTGTGTCCAATTTGATTATTTATAAACACATTAATTAGGCTATAAACATGATTAAGTTCCATTAACAAAGTAAACAACAACAAAATCAGTTCAGATAAAGCTAGGCATCACCTAACTCCTGTCTCTTAAGACATTTTTACAAAAACCTCTTAAGATTATATGATCATTGTGTTGAAAAATAGCCCTTCATTTTAAATCATCACAAAACTCCGTCAGATACCATAGGCCTTCACTTAAAAAGCCAAGAGGGGATAAATTACTTTCAATTTGATAAATTGTAAATTTGTATTCCTCCCTTAATTTTGTTATTGTCATTACAATTAATATTAATAATCTCCTATTCCACACTTTTCTTTCACAACTGGTGTATTTTGTTGTAAGTCTGTCATTGTGCTCTGTCAAACCATGGTCAGACAAAGAGAAAATTACCGAGACACGCGCTCGTTAACTCATTCAGTTCGCTTCATCAAGGACACAACATTACAGTCCTTGAATCAGGACAACACCCGATCTCACACTCTCTCATTCATGTCATTAATTCATGCACATGAATACATCCGAACCGGTAACTACGGAAATAATTTTGTCAAATAACTCACCGAATTTTAATTTCGACATGTCGAATGACTTCTCACAGATCTGTCAAAAAAGGACGTGTTTCTGACAAGAAGATGTGTGGACAATCGGTGAAATGAATGCGATGATGATGATGATGATAACAACGTTGGTGTTACTGTTTGTTACTTTTAATTCTGTCGCTCCTGTCAAGTTTTTAGTTTCCAAGTTCATTTATTCAGCAAAATGAATGCCAAATCAATTGAAATGACGAATTACTGATAACAACCAAATGCGTATCAAATTTTTCTGCCTGGATATAAGGTCGAAATGTTCTGCACATCTCGCGAAACTAGAATCGAAAGAGTCAATATCTTTTACTTTCACCACGGAGCATCCATTTCAGAACCAACAGTTTCCCTTGCTTGGCCTACTTTCAGGTCAAGCTAGCTCCAGCCAAAGTTATCCTCTTCTTCCAGAGCTCGCCCGCCAGCTCTACCGTACCGGTATACCCGCTGTCAATATCTCTGGCACTAATTGTAAAGATCGATGGAGACGAGTCCAATGTCAAAAGGAAGGAGTTTTGAGATGTACGATATAAGCTCATATTATTTAATCTTAAAATGATATTGAATAGCAATATAGAACTAATAAATAACACTTTGGCTATTTTATGTGTCGATTCATTTTAGTACAATCCATCATCATCATTTTCTGAACAATTTATATTTATTTAGTCCCTCAATTTGTTTTCTTCACCCCCTGAGCTGAGCTTAAATGAATTCAACCGTTCGGTTTCGGAGTTAGTAATCATGGCCCGAAAGGTTGCGTTGAGGTCAATTCCCTATTGCGTAATCTTACGTAAATGCCTCACGCTCTGCTAGTGCTAACGCAGAGTATACGTTTGTTAGTCTTATAATACAGACAACTTTTCTTTTAGGCTCTCGACCGATCTGAGGATAGCAGTAGCTAGACTTATTTTACTCCCTTTCATATTCATCAAACTAGGAAACAAATTATTCTGAGAAATCAGTTAGGTTTGAATACAACTACTACTTAACTTTGTAATATAATATGTAGGCCTTATCTATTCTCATTTGGAAATTTGATCAAATGATGTCAATCTAAAAACTGTCAACACATTAATTTACAATATCAACACGAAAGAAATATTATTTATCTGCGAACCAGATGATTTTAATGCACTTGTAATATAAATTCGTTCGTGGTGTCGTGGTCGAGTGGATACGTCGCCGGACTGTCGATCACAAGGTCCGCGGTTCGAGTCCCGCCGCGGCACTAATGTCCTTTGGCAAGACATTGATCTGCATTTACCACACTCAACCCAGGTGATGTAAATGGGTACCTGGCAGGAATTAATTCCTTGAAATGCTGGAGCGCTGCAATGGCAGCTAGGCTAAAGCCGGGGTAATAATAAATGCGCCTCGGAATAGAATTTCTAGATAGACGGCGCTATAGAAATGCCTATTATTATTATTATTATTATTATTATTATTATTAAGCCAGGGAGATGATCTCCCTGCTTAAGCTGTATTTTAGGCCTATTTTTGGCTGATCACTGCTAATCTCTTGTGGACTATTTGGGCCACATCAAGAACTTTTTTTCAATATTTTAAGTTTTATTAATTAATGACTATTTGAAGAAAGCAACAATTCTAATGTAGGTATATTGTGATGGCGTATACATAAGAGAGAGAGAGAGAGAGATAGAGAGGGAGAGAGAGAGAGAGAGAGAAAGAGACACACACCCACACTCATAATGACTATAATTTAGAGAAACAGATCCAACATATTTTTCAGAAAAATAAGACGAATAGTAAACAAGGATTCATTGTTTTTAAATGATAATCTTGCAAAATTAATCAGCAGCTCGGTCATGAAGTAATGATATCGCTACTCATCATTTTAGTGCCATATGGTTCCAAGAAATCAATTTCCCGAACATTTAGTCAGAGGCGGCGCTCCGGGGGGGGGGTGGAATGGTACATTTTTCAAGTACCCCCAAAGTGGCCCTTTAAGTGTCTATTTTTCTTTTAATAAGTGCCCTCTTCCCTTCTGATAAGTGCCCCTTTTCCCTTTGTGATAAGTGCCTCTTCCCTTTTTAATTTTGTTGTTGCCCCTATCCAAATCTGATAGGTGCCCCTTTACCTCGACAAGTGCCTTTTTCTTTGTAATAAATGTATTTTTCCTTTCTAAGAAGTGCCCCTTTCTAGGTATGAGAACTGCCTCTTTTTTGTAAAAGGCAGAGGAGACGGGAAGGGAGGGAGGGGGCTTATTGCCCCCAAATTTCAGAAGAACGAACTGTGCTCCTTTTAGAAATATAATAGTGCTCGTTTTCAAAGCTATCAAAATGCCCCCTTTCTAGATATATAAGAAATGTGCCCTTTTTGTACTAAAACGTTTGCCCCTTTCAACTACCATGACATATTCCATTTTAATTGCTAAAAGAGGCATTTTCAACCTCTCATCCTCTAAAGCCCATGTCATTTTGAACTTCATAGAATGCCAAGGTTTTAAATCGCCCTTTGTTCAAGAATATAAAGGTTTAGACATTGTAGGAGTTTTCAAACCCAAGGAAACTGCATTTACATTACCAAATGTCATTCATGTTAAACAGACTGAGACATAATTATTATTCGTGCTACGACAAGATATCCTATCACCCTGGGGGTGTTTCATAAAGCTGTTCGTAAAGTTACGCATGACTTTACGAATGACTTAAATATGAAAAGCCAAATGGGATTCTCAAACATTTTTAACTGCATCAACTAAAGTTGAACTGTGCATATGTAGATTAACATTATTATTATAACAAACATTTGTAATGCAAAGTATATTTTTTGCCATAATTTAATTGAGGTTATTGGAAATATAGTCACACTTTGTTAAAACATCAGGACAAACTTTGGGCATCCTATCTGGCACTTCATATTCAAGTCATATAAAGTCATGCGTAACTTTTACGAACAGCTTCATGAAACACCCTCAGATCTCCCCAGACGGAAACCATAGATTTCTCACACACTCCCTAACATGTGCCCCTAATTTAAAGCGACTGGGAGCATTTTTTCCTCCTCAAATTTCTTCCAAAACTCGCTCACTACGTTCGCTCGCATTTATAGTTTTATCTCATTAACTAACAATTATTGAAGGTCTTATTTATTCTTACATTATAAGATTGTTCTTTAAACCCCATCAGGATTAGTTATTTCATCTAAAAATGAGAACTAAGCGGTTGCAATGTGACATTTAAAAAATCTTTAAATTTTTGCTCGCTCGCTTGCGAACAAATAGACCATCACACTCATCAGCATATCATGTTGCTGAAGCAGTATTTTGGACTAAGTAAAGAGAATATTTTGAAGATCGTCCCTTATATTGTATTAATTACAATGTAGCGGTATATACAATGTCTTTTAAAAAAATCATAATTTTGCGCTTTGAAGCTACCCTTTTTACATCATGGTGCCCCTTCCCCCAAGAAAATGCCCTATTAATGTGTGCCACCCCACCCCCACTTTGAAAGACACCGCCCCTGCATTTAGTACAATTTATCCTCTTATAGCCATTATTTTCTTTCGTAAATATAAAAACTGGAAATATTAATAACGGTTTATTTTCCATCTCTGTCTTATTCACCCTCTCCACCTCTCGTTACTCCCTCTGTCGTTACCCCCCCCCTCACGATCTCTCTCTTCTCTCCCCTTCTTTCTCTCTCTCTCTCTCTCTCTCCCTCTCTTTCTCTCTCGTTCTCTCCCCTCTCTCTCTCTCTCTTCTTTCTTTTTTATCTCCCTCTCTCTCTCTCTCTCTCTCTCTCTCTCTCTCTCTCTCTCTCTCTCTCCCTCTTTCTTTCTTTCTCTCTCACTTTCTCTGCTCTATATATCTCTCTCCGTTTCCCGCTCTCATCCACCTATCGCATTTCTCTAAAAGGGCAATCCAACTCTTGTAATAATTTAATTAAAGTGAAAAAAAAAATAAGAGAAACAGAATGGCGAAACTTTGAAATAAATCGGACCAATAATAAGAAAGTTATGAGTGTTTGAAATATGAGATCACTGAATCTATGCGAATAGCAAATTAGTAATTTGGTGACTTGGTTGTGACGTGTTCACGGACAACTCTCCCGTTTTTGTGTACAAAAATATCATACATTTTAGTTTTTTTCTCCTACGCGCCTTCTCCCTTGGGACACTATTAAAAATATATTGTGGGTAGCATATTATCAAAGGTTCTCTAACGAGAAATAATCCTCCGGGGTCATACATATTGAAAAATATAAATTTTATTCATTTTGTGTTGGAACAAACGGAAAAAATTGTCCGTCACTTTGACACTGCCGATTCAGCTAATTTGACGTGCCCATACGTAGGCCTACAGTGGATTTCAAAAATTCGTTAGGTTCTCATTTTATTGTCTGATTTCATTCAAACTTTCCCCAGTCTGCTTCTCTGATTTTTCTGCTTTCTTTTAGAATAGTTTTTTTTTCTTAAAGTTGGATTTCCCTTTAAAATAATTCAATTACAATTCAACTTTTTAACAGGGCGACAAATTTTAATAAGAGCTAATGTATCATTTACTTTTCGTGTTTTATCCACTTTCAGAACTCAACTAAAGGCATACCTATTTCAGATTGCTTACAATTAGTCACTGATTTTTGTCTTTCCCAGTTAGAATCATGAACATACATTTTTTGTAGTTTTTCAGTCTCATAAGCGCCTTTGATTAGGCAACTAGATATTGGCGCTATATAAATACCTGGATTGGGTTGGATTGGATTCCCAAGCATTCATTTTAAACGATGTGACAAGATGTACTTTACCCATCCCCCACTCCTACAGACAACCCTGGACCCACTCCATCGAGATAGCTGACACATCCCTGCGATAATGATAGTCGCCCGCAGGTAAAGTGAGATAAATGGTGTTTAACATCATTTTTAGGGGTGGTCAAAACAATACAAAAATTCTAAGAAAAATGTGGAAATTGCTGTAAAAAAATTATAGATGGCGCTCTTCAATTTTTTTGAGATTCAAGATCCATTTTCAAAACTTTAGAGGGCGTCATTTATATGATGCGTGACTACTGGTGAGTGAAATTCTACAGGACTGTGTTCAATGTCAAGATAAAGATAACTTGAACAATTGAGAAATAAAAAAATGATAAGAGAAACTTATGGCAATTTATCGTTTTTAGAGGTCAATATCTCAGGAATTTTAGCGATTTATGATGGAGTCGATTTCGGATTTGAATTTAAAGTATGAAGATGAAATGTTGAAGGCAGGGTTATTCATCGCAGATGAAAGAGCATCCCTTGGACAATCTAGAGCAAGTGGGTATAGAAGTCTGGAGCATCTAGGACTGTGAAGATTGATAGGCCGAAAGAAATGCCTCAAAAAGGGCCCAAAACGGACAAACTGGCGCCTGGACAGTCACGTAAGTGAGTGATTTTGGAAAACAAAGAATTAGGTGACTTTGATGGGATTCTAGAGACTATGCCTACGAAGTTTGAGAGGAATCGGGATAGAGGAAGGGACCTATAGATAAGGCACACAAGCACTACGTGCAAAACGAAAAAGATGAAGAAGAACACAGCGGAGGCCCTGCATGAACGATGGTTAAAAACGATTTTAAAAGAGGAAATGCACCCTATACGAAAGTTGCAGGTATGTTGTAAAAATTTGTACATGAAGCCATGACATGATTTGATTACATAGCAACTAGAATTAACGCTACCTTCTACCCCCCCCCCCCCAACCCCCTTTCCTCTTCTTCACGCGCTTTAGAATTCCGTCATACACTATGACCTGGGCTGAACAGGGAGGTGGAATTTTAGATCTCCCTGGGCTGAAGCAGAGACCAGCTTTACACAGTGTCCTCTACCTGCGATGGAAATGTAGTCAGATAAGAGAGTTATCTGGTTTCGGTACATTCTCAAGCAGAACACCTCTTAATTCGTCTTCAATCTCTTCTAATCATCTGCAATTTCCGAGGTAATTATGATATCTATACCAGCAGCAGCAATAACAAAAACAACAACAACAACATCAGCAACAGCAACATCAACAGCAATGATGATAATAATTTTATGAAACTAATGATATAAGATATGGGCAGTTTTTCGTAGCAGTAAGTCTTCTTCATGCAGTTTATGTACACGTATAAGGGTCCAACATTTGGATCAAAATATTTCAATATGGAGTGTTGCTTAAAATATGTCTGTTCTTCGATCTTAGAACATGGTGACATTTTAGTATTCGTTCAGGGATAGGAGAAACAGGTTCATTTTGTTTGTAGTATGTTTTATCTGTGGAGATAATCATATATAGTTATACACAGACAGGTTTGTGCGGAATATTGCATTAAATCTCATACTGCAAAATTTGGAGTATTTTGATGTTTGTCGAATACGATAATACCTACACACGTACGCTTTAGTATGACAGAGCTCTTCAGGCCCAATAATATACATTTAATATAATCTTACTCAGAACAGAACAAGGAAATATTATATCATGATATGACATTGACAATGTTATTTCTTCTTGATAAAGTTTATACTTCTCAGAACTTTAATGATCAATCTAAAGACTCATAGAGATTGATAAATGAAGTTCTAAGATAATTATAAACCGTTCCATGAGGAAGAAATCACATCAAAATCATTTCATTAAAAGAGGTAAATAAAATCATTCCAACTTTATGGGCAACAGTGTAAATATACACACTTATATATATATGTTCCAGTTCCACATCCACTGAAATCAGCAAAAACAAATCAATATTTTTCCATTTTCTCTCAAGGAATGGATTATGAGTGTTGTAGTATACTTGGACGTGGACTTGGACTCGAGTCCAAGGTATTACATACAAAACTCAAGTTAAAATCTTTACAAACCGCAATAAATATAATGTCAGGCATTGAGACTGTCGCTCAAGGCGTTATTACTATCCATATATACATATATATTAATACTTTTGTTTTTTACCGAAATGTCTTTCGAAAGCTCACATTCGAGATAAGCAATACATGTATGTATTGAAAAGGTAAAAACAAATGGCGCAAACATGAATAAATTAAGAGGATTCTCTCAACTTCATCTCTGTAGATGTCATGTACTTTGATGTA
This sequence comes from Mesocentrotus franciscanus, assembly GCA_037976565.1. Lineage (NCBI taxonomy): Eukaryota > Metazoa > Echinodermata > Echinoidea > Camarodonta > Strongylocentrotidae > Mesocentrotus > Mesocentrotus franciscanus. Next base: position 42,545,940 of record CP137668.1, on the reverse strand, counting down.
GGGTAGTTCCATACAATCCCACGTAGCTCGTTTTGAATTCCATGAACACCATTTAAATTGGACATGTAACAATGTTGGTACCACCACGCCCCTTGGTAATTAATTGCACAGTTACCCCCTGTAAAAATATCATTGTCCAGATCGTAGGTCGTGAAGCTTTGTGCGTTGGCCACACCGAGTCCTTCTCCTGCAGTACCAGAATATGATGAGAAAGTGAGTCGGTAGCTACATTGGAAAGAAAGAAAGACAGTAATAAACAGATTAGCCTGAATATAGTCTTGAAAGGGTCCATAAAACGAAAATTAAAATTTAATATACATATTTAAAAATGCGGGGAGTGGTTGGAGTCGCACCCTTTCGCTGTTGTTTTTATCAGCGCTCCTTCAATTAGTACACGAAGAAGGAGAAAGTATTTAACATTGTTCTATTACTGACCAATACATTAGGATGAAACAAAGCAAACAACAAACAAACAAACAAAACAATATGTTGATTATGAGTGAGCATGCACGGGTTTCGCATGTATGGACACACTGTTTTCCATTGTAAAATCGTGAGGAGGAGACTACGTTATGGGATAGTGACCATTCTAAGAGGGATTCAATGTATCGTCAGAAAGAAGGATGGGGTAAAATTTTTAATGACACCGTTACTCAGGAAAATGAATCAAATGAGAACCTTCAATAAGATATTCATTTCATAATGTGATTGCAATAATAAAACTAATATATATATATATATATATGCTATAATGTTTATGCTTTTAGTACACTTTTGTAAGAGGTAACTTTTGATTGTTTAACTTGTTGTAAGGGATGTACTCAATTTTGTTGGATACTGTATATAATATATACACTGTTAGTCATAAAGGTGGAATAATTTTTTTACCCCAATTTATGGAATGATTTTGACAATGATTTATTCCTAGTAGATCTAGATAATAGTATACATTCTCATATTTTATTGAATAATAATTTGAGAGTGTTTGTTTTGCGTGACTGCTAAAGCATGTGTATGCTACTATGCTTATCAACTAGGGGACCTACGTCCTTAAGTCATAACTGACAGTAATGAGGATTAATCCTGGGGCCTCACAGTTACGAGACCATTGCTTTGCCACTGAATCATGACTGTACGCAGCGGGGGCTACGGTAGAGGGCAGCACCCACAAATACATTTTTTTTAAAGAAAATACAATAAATTATCAATAGTTCATTGCATTTCCCCCCGGTCCCCAACAGGAAAAAATTCCTCTGTACGGCCATGCATTATGGTTCAAGGCATATATCAAATGATTGTAAGAAACGAAAATGATGGAACCATACTTTGTGATAGAGCTTCCAATGCTGAAATGACCATAATGGGCATAGACTTGATTGTTGCTGTAATCCACCATATCGATTCGGAGCTCGACCCCATCTTTGGCCAGCAAATAGATAATATCTAACCCCAACCAGTATTCGCCGCTGACGTCACCAAATCCTTGGACATACTCAGCATAGTTGCGGTAGAAATTGACAGACCCATCATAACGTTTCTGTATTGTATGATGAATATTATAGAATTCACTGATGAAATCGGTATCATTTAAACTTTTTACAGTTTAAAGAAAACTTAATCAACTAAAGGGCAGCTTTAGAATATTCCCAAACCACATAATTTTGTTGGGGGAAACGAAAATGTCTTATAGTTAGAGGTCAATTCCTGCGTTAATTTTACATAACCTGCCCACTGCAGCTCTAGCTCCCCTCTCATCATCCTGCACGCATCATGGAGATCACATCCCATCAGCCTCGCCCTACTCGCATCAGGGAGATCCCCTCCTATCATCCTGCTCGCACCAGGGAGATCCCCCTCCCATCATCCTACTCGCATCATGGAGATCCCATCCTATCATCCTACTCGCATCATGGAGATCCCATCCCACCAGCCTTATCGCATCAGGGACATCCCATCCCATCAACCTACTCGCATCAGGGAGATCCCATCCTATCAGCCTTATCGCATCAGGGAGATAACCTCCCATCATCCTACTCGCACCAGGGAGATCCCCTTCCATCATTCTACTCGCATCAGGGAGATCCCCTCCCATCCTCCTTCTCGCATGCATGATGCGAGAAAATTAAGAATATCGTTTTTATTGCAGGCCTAAACAACACGACATGGCATCATTTGACATTATATAAACTTCAATAACAGAACAAGAAAAAATAATGGAATGCACCTGAAAAACTGTCCATCCTCCGTTGTCGCTGCTCATATCACAGTAAACATCGATCGCATCCACGCCACTAGGAATGATGGAGTAGACACCACTTGTTTGATAGCCCATTGAATAGAGCATCTTACACGAACTCACATTTGAAGTCTCTGTCGTACTCTCTGTTGTAGTTTCTGGTGAATTATCTGTCGTGGTCTCTGTTGTAGTTTCTGGTGAATTATCTGTCGTACTCCCTGTTGTAGTTTCTGGTGAATTATCTGTCGTACTCCCTGTTGTAAGTTCTGGTGAATTATCTGTCGTACTCCCTGTTGTAGTTTCTGGTGAATTATCTGTCGTACTCCCTGTTGTAGTTTCTGGTGAATTATCTGTCGTGCTCTCTGTTGTAGTTTCTGGTGAATTATCTGTCGTACTCCCTGTTGTAGTTTCTGGTGAATTATCTGTCGTACTCTCTGTTGTAGTTTCAGTACTTGTGGAACTCTTTACTGTCGTTTCTGGCGATCTTGTTGGTGAACTTCCCAATCCAAGAATTTCTTGCGAAGGCGAAGCATCTGTCTGAGCCTCTATAATATTGACATAAATAATAATATTAATTCAAATTCCAGATGCTTGGAAAATTTATAAGCAAAACGAAAACAAAATTCTTCCGGTAAAAATTGGATATAACAAATCCCACTTTGGATTAAAAAGCGCCGGTCATTGGCAAGTACAACATTGTGTACACATCTCCCTTCGATTGGATGATTCGTAACTAGCGCATGCATGGTGGCTCCATTACCTCATCTGAACACGCGATCTGTTGCATGTGGAGTGGACAATCGACACTCGATCTTCTTTTGTTTGCTTCAATTTCCATGATTTCAAATCGAACAAAAAGAGAGAGAGATAGAAAGAGACAAAGGGAGCGAGGAAAGTAAGATGGATAGAGATGGAGAGGGGTGGGATGGGGACTTCTACTAAGGTTCTTCACGAACCGCCTCTCACACGCCCGGCGCGGTGAAAAGTAACGTATATCGAACGATCAAATTTTGGTCATGTGAACGGGTTATAACCCAGCTCATTCATTAATTCACAATTCTAAATCCCCTTTCTCAATCGAAATAAAGTTGCTTTGCAGCTCTTACAATAGTTCTGCTAAGATCGAAACTTATAATGTAAAAAAGATTAAGACCACTGAACTGGACTGGTCAGCTCAGATCAGTGGTCAAATTAAGGCCCATTTTGGACTCTAATTGGGATATAAAGTATTTCCAATACTGTTCTACCATTACCAACCTTTTGAAAAGAACGTTTTTATGTAACTATATAGCCTACCTACCATGTGTACCCGGCAGAGTGCACATAAAATGGCGCCCTGATGCAACTAGTTTCCCAGAATAGGGTCGGAATTGTTTGGCGTTGATACCAGCCTTGGGACGAGTTCTATAGATCTCCCGCCAGGTAGAGTTATATTGGCACATGATGCAGGGCCTGGATCGCAAATCTTACTGCATTCAGCGACTACCACATGAAAATCAAGAAGTTGACAAATTAAGTGAATTCGCAACACAAATCTTTTTTTTTCAACACAGAAACTCATGATTATCATTAATAATCAAAGGTAGGCCTACTGTTTCAAACTATATGCCCGTTGTTAAATTGTGCATGTATAGACTGTCAACACACGCAAGCAAGAAAAGCGGCTTAATTGTAATCATAATAATAATAATAATAGTGGCTACTTGTATAGCGCACAGGTCCACCTTTCGGTGCTCATGCATGGCGCTTAGAGAAAAATACATGTAACAAACATAAGAAAGAAAACACAAAAAACAAAACGAAATTCTCCTAGACATAGTAAATTAGAATATTGCAATATCATCGGGTCATCGCGTCGGGTCGGGCGGTCGCGTTACCTGACTTTATGTGAAAACGTGCCCTTTTATTCCCGAAATTTTCTGGGGTAATGTTAGTGAAATAAACCCTCTCATCTAATGGTCTCGTCCAATTTACCCGACGCTTTGTGAAAACCCTATACGGCAAATCTACGAAAGGTCGCGTCATCTTCCTCTTTCGTTTTACGAAAGGTAGGACGAGTTACCCGACCACCCGAGCGGACGCGATGGCCCGATGATTCGAGGTAAGCCTGGAAAGCTAACATAAATTTGGTTACAGCGAGTGAGAAGCATCCTTTTACAATTTTGCACCCAGTCTCAAACGTGTGAACCTGCATGCCTAATGAAAAATATCCCTAGAGGTGCCTTTCATAGCGCTGATCTTTGATTTGTTACTAAAAAATATGCCCTATACGTGCTTAAGTAATGTCTGTAAAAAACATTTCTTCTCTTACTTTTACTACATGTACTTGTAAAAATATAAAAATAAGTCACAATAAAAACAACAAAGAGAATCACAATGCATACTTACCATGAGTGAAACTCGCCCATATAACGAACAGAAACATGAGCAGACCCTATGTGATGTTTTAGAAACATTGATTAAGTTGGAAGAAAACAAAATTAAATTCAGGAATGGCCTATGGATATTGTCAAGAGTAAAGTATATAATTAATACGTTTAATTTAAATGTACAAGTACTTTCAGGCACTCGAAACTATCAGAAATCTAACTACAGCTTTATACTCTATAATATAGGTAAGGAGCCGATATTGTGAAATATTATAGGAAATTATTTTGAAGTAGTTTTGAACGAAGAGGAAAGAAAGAGAAAGAGAACATAATGAAAAAGATGGAGAAAGCGAGAAGGGTTTATAACACTAATATCAATGTAATACGCGATACAACCAGACTCAAATACATTTCACTCCCACCCTGCCCACTGACATAGTAAGAGCATCCTGCAATCTTTGCTATGATGTTCTTGCCTCATTTTATGTGTATGTTCTCAAGCAACAAATGAATAAATGAAACTAATAGTAATACTCAATGCATGTCAATGTCACTAGCCTAATCACGTACTGACAAATAGCACTCGTCAATAGCTATACTGCACTTCATTAAACTGAGGAGTTATTAGACAGAAGCAACTCTTTGATGGAGCAAAATCAACATGCACATAAATAATATACGCGTTGCCATGGGTCCATATTCTTACATTTCGTCCTCCAAAAATGTATTATATTACAAGTCATGTGCCAAAAATATGTTGTTACTTTTGTTTTTGAAGAGATTGTCTAATATCTCCTTGGTGATACATAACATCATGTGAGCAGCAGCGAACCACTTTTGATTGACCTTTATAATAAGTTGGGACTCGCCTTTACAAGGGCTGCTGGAGTGATCAACTGCATTATCTGTTGATACTTGAAGTGGCTATTGTTCGCAATTGAACAAAATATACCAACAAATAAATGAATGAATAATTGAATCAATTGAGAAAGAGAGAGAGAGAGAGAGAAAGATAAAAGAGAGAGAGAGAGAGAGAGAGAGAGAGAGAGAGAGAGAGAGAGAGAGAGAGAGAGAGAGAGAGAGAGAGAGAGAAATGAGGGGGGGGGGAGATAACGACTGGACGAGATATATTCAATTCAATTCAAATTGTATTGCTTAAAATTCAAACAAATAGGATCATTCTCAATTTCTTTTAATTTTTATAACATTGGATAACAAATTTCAAAAGTATAGTGTAACATAGATAATTGAGTGCAATAGTAATGATAACAATAACCAGGAATGACAAAATTAACGTACTACTGCATGTCTCTTCTAGAATATAATACAGGGATGAAAATAAATTAAATTACTCTTAATACTTTTTACAATTTTTGTTTTCTTTTCAAATAAAAAGAAAAAAGTACAACATGATAGTAAAACAATATATAAATTATATATATATATATGTTTTATGTTTACCAACCCCTCCCCAACGAGATGTCACGAGATGTCCCCGACAATACAACCCTATTCCAAGTCCAACCTCGTGGGAGACAGTGAGCATAGGATGACATTAGATAATGCTTTTTACAATACTAAATTTCAGCGAGATTTATAATATGGTAAAAAACCAACAACAAAAACAAAACAACAACAAAACAATAAAACAATCAATGATCTACTAATCTCGTATATAGTCGTATCTCTATGTTATAATAGACTTAATATTACAAAGTTAAAATATATCAATAGTATAAAGATAAACAACAATGTAAATGAACAAAGATAAGAAATTACGAGGTCAAACAACAAGACTTGAACTATATATATATATAAATATATATTTTTTATTTATTATATATATTTATAACGGGGGGGGGGGAGGGGGATGTTATGTGTATTTTTATGTAGATTTATTGTTTTTCAGTAGTTCTATTCGTTTGTTGTACATTTCGCTTATTCCAAATATTAGTATTGCGTTTATGTCGGTTTCGTCATTGGACATCACTAGTTTAAATTTTTCACTGTCGTTTAGGTTTTCAAAGTCCGGTACTATATTGTTAAGTTTAAAGTATATTTAAATATGGGATCTTTAAAGTATGTACATTTTGTTAGGAAGTGTATTTTATCTCCATGTCAGTTTTACAAAGGGGGCATATCCTATCAGTCTATTAATGTTATTTTCTTGTACCGACCTTCCTCAATCATGAGGTTACTATGAGAAGAGCCTTTCTGTTCACTAAATCAAACACTTCTCAGAAATCGACAAAGCACACGTACAAATATTTCTTATTTTAAACATTTTATGATACCAGTGTTTTTAGAGTGAATATATGATCACTAGTCCTATAAGTCACTAGTCACTAGTACCAGGATTTCCATCGTCTATTTCATTTCCATCATGTTTACATTTATTTATTTATAATAATTAATATATTTATTAAAAAATATCTTGTTCTCTCATTCTGCATATAAGCTTTACATAATTATACAAAAAGCGAACAAGACTTCATCACTAAATATCAACTATTCGATTTCAAAAGGAGGTTGTGTATCAATATATTTGACATAGATTATCTCTATGTAAACATGGCATTGCGTTCACGAAATTACCTAAACATTCATATTTACATGTTACGAGTTTCACAAGTTTGATATGTTTTTTTTTACACATGGTTATCTCTATATAAAAACATGGCATTGCTTGCATGAAATTACTTGAACGTTCATAGTTACACGGTTACGTGTTTTACACTTTTGATATGTTTACAATATAATCAAAAGTGCCTTTACTTTGCTATGTTCCCTTTGGGCGTTATCATACTGTGACAAATTTGAAAGTATGTAGTTTATGATATGATATAAAGAGGTTTCCATGCAGACATATACATGTTAATTTGATGAGGTCAACCTATGAATTGTAAATCAGGTATACTCAAAAGAGTTTCTAGATTGTTTTAGTTTGTATAAAGGGGAGCTAGAAGAACAGAGAAAGTACCTTTGAGGGGCAAAGGAGGGGGATTCTTCCCTCGATATTAGGCTATCTGGGTATGGTAGACTATAGCTAGGTACACAGGCTCATTGTACATGTTGTAATTTGCATGAACTTTGCACGGAGAGGATGGACCCCCTGCTGTATTGGATACGCCAGTGTGAGATGAATGTCATTAAGGTCTGATAACATAAATACTTCGAGAAAAAAACCCACACACACATAATTATACACCCTGCAGCCGCGATGTAATCAATGTTCAGTTTTCTGTTTTTATTCACTGTTTTAAGAATTGTGAACAAGACACTTTTTAGCTGCCCATTTCAATTTACTCAAGTTTTTGCATGTGCAACTTTAAAAAAAAACTTAAACATGTGCCTATATTTTATGTATTCACAATCTTCACAATATCTACAACGATAACAACAGTTAGAGAACGTAGAATACATACTATTCTTTTCAGTTTTTAGTGGATTGTCCATCATTATAAGAATAGTGGAAATTAACGGAAGGCCCCGCGGAACGCTTTTCAAAGTGGGGGCTAAAGCATTTACGGTCAGGTAGAGCCAGTGGCGGATCCAGGGGCCCGGGCCCCCCCCCTAGCAAAAAAACAGGTAAAAACACCCTTTTGAAAAAAAGAAGTTGGGCCCTCCTGGCGCCCAAGGGGTGGCAGTGGAAAAAAGTAACCCTAAAAATTTTTTCGGGTGCCAAAAAAAAAAAATTGTGCTCACTACCCCCACTGAGCGAAAAATCGACCGGCACGATTTTCAATTTTTGGGCCCCTTTTTAGGCCCCCTCCCTTGCCGCCGGCTGGATCCGCCCCTAGGTAGAGCTTAGCGATCGAAGCGAGCGGAGCGTAAATTGGCGTGGGGTCCAGGGCGAATGCCCCGGTGGGGGACAAAGGGGCGAAGCCTCCGGAAGCTCGAGGGATTTAGGCATTTAATTACGGTCAGATGAGCATATTTTGATACCTTATTTGTGACACTGGCAGGTCACTATATTTTTGTTTAATGACGTAAATCATGGTCTATAGCAATATATCACCCAAATGAGACACTTGCTAAAGATTAGAAAATTTAACGTTAACCCTTTATTTTTATGAGTACATTTTTATTTTTTTCTGTTTAAAATATGATACAAGCGAGTACCGTATCATCTATTCCTCTCACATATTTCTAAAGTCTGTGCGTCTAGCAGGATCGACGCAACAAAAATTCCCAGGTTGGTTTCCGGAAGCTGGAGAAGAATCATTTTCGCATCGTATCTATCCAATCTGTCCATACAGTGTAACAGTAACGACCCATCTGTGACACTAATAAACGATGTGCATGAGACTAATTTTGACTGACAGTTCGTCTTCTGCGCACCTGTATAACTGAATGGAGTGTTTTTAGCCAGATTCTGGCGATAAAAGTGTGTAATTTTCTGAACAAATTAGGCTTTTACGATCGCTTTTACGGAACTGATTTTTATGAATCCACAAACGCCGAATTCGGAAGCATTGCCGACATGCTTGACGATGCCTCCGTGCTTTTACTTTTCGCATTTGCTATTTTTCGCGCTTTGAGGCTGAATTAGGTTCGCTTAATCGCGCTTTTAGGTAAATGTGGTATCGCATTTAGCAGCGGCATTGGTTGGGACCCCCAATCTTTGCTTGGCTGAGACCCCCAATTTTTGTTTTTTCTGTCAGCTCTGGGGTCCCTAGGGACCCCAAGATTTTTGGCCTAGCGCGACCCTTGTATATAGGCCGTATATAATTATAATCATATAACAGTTTAACACTGTGATGGAAGACATTGTAATAACTAATCTTCCGAAAAAGAAAAAAAAAGGAATTGGAAGTCAAAGATATAACGAAAGTTTCGAAGCCGATATTTAAGAACATACAACATGATATAGATTAATGATACATTCAAACAAAATCAAACATACATTAGCTTCATGCTGTCATGAAGGAAGCCAAAGGAGAAGAAGTACCAAACATGCCAATTGCTATGCATACAGCCTGTACCTATACCATTCCTTTGATATGCATTCCAATGTAAGTTTTCCGTTTCCAGGATCGCCATTGCAGTATGATTTTTTACAATTTAACCAGTAAAGATATAGCATCTTTTTTTCTTTCTTTCTTTATATTTCTCTCTAACATACTTTTTCAAAAAAAGTGTGTGTGGGGGCTCGAGCCCCGCCGTTCCGCGGGCCCTGCACTGCCTCCCGCAATGTGAACTAGAAGATAGCTAGTTCGTTTTGTTTATAATCACATTCTTTTTAACCCAACTCTAGAGATGTTTGAAGTATCGGCATAATGTTCACGCAGAAAGCTTAAATCACAGGACTGCAGCCATGCAGCAATAATCAATGCTCTCATTTGCTGATTTAGACTTGTGAAAACATGTATTTATTTTTGACATACAACTTCTATCAACTCAATCGAATATTCCCTTAATTGTAAAAGAAATTTAATTATTAAGTCCTAAACTTTTGCTAAGAGACCGCGAAACATTTTCTATAATGAATGATAATAACTTTCTGAGCAAAATGTATGCAACTTACCATAATGATATAGGCCTAGTGTTTCTATCGTGTCCACAGAAAAAAGCACAGGTAAAGATTCTTTTTAAAACGAAAGAGTTGCCAGAATATTCTCGACTACATAAATTCGTGAAGAGAAGATTTTTACAGTATAGGCTTGCGGGTGCACCATGTGAGAGAGAGAGGGAGGATTGAGGAGTTCTGAAAAGAACTCTCGGTTTTCTTTCACTCCTGACGACGGATAGTCAACCTGTTCGAAACGTCGAGCCACTCCCGCTACTCATCCTCTCCAAGCGCTATAGTTCTCCTTAGAACTATAAACTAAGAAAGAAAGATAACCAACAGTCTTTTTCAAGACTACACCAACAGTCCTTTTCAGGACTACACACCCTCAAGAAAGAATACCGAGAGTTCTTTTCAGAACTCCTCAATCCTCCCTCTCTCTCACATGGTGCACCCGCAAGCCTATACTGTATTTCTACATCACCATGCAAGCCGATACTTACAAGCAGCATCTGAGAAGATTTTTGTTTTGTTAATCAAAAGATTAACGAATTCCAAATACAATGTTGGTCTAATCAAGAAAATACATGTATGGATTTATTATAGGTTAACCTCTATGTACATCTGCAAACTGGGCTATGTATGTCAACTAACTTGACCAATGAGGGACGAGCACTTCTAATCCCCGTTCTAATCAATCGTGTATGACCCTGTGCCTACAGAGGACAATGGTCTTGTTAATTAGTTTTTGATTTATTAGCCTTTCAGTATGATGGATGCGAACCAAAGGAATATGCATTTTTCATGTTCAAGGGTTTTTGTCAGGGTAGAGCTGTTATATATAACTCAATTATAGGTTATATATTGCTGGCCCGCTGTATTATGGTGAGTTTGAAGGTCTCGCTCATAAACTTTGTATAAGGCCATGTTTGTATAGAAATAATTTTTCTTGAAGTTTGTGGATAATTATCTCTCAGGTTTCGCTCTGAACGTTGTTTGCAGCCTGTCAAACTGAGTTTTGAAATATTAAATTAATTGCCCTAATTTTGTTACTACAAGGAAGCAGTAGAGCAAAATTATCTTTATCACTTCGACCCTGTAATTAGTTGAATTAGTTTCATTCATATAGTTTACTGAGTCAATCACCAATAATTATGTTTCTTTACCGATATGGTCACTTTTATGCTTCCAAAGAAAACAACGACTCAACCTAACGTAGGGTTTCAGGACAATTAGCACCTTATTATGATTATTATATCAATTATGTTGATAATAATAGTAATGATGATAGTTATACGATAGGCATTTATATAGCTTTCTTACAATTTGTAATAATAATAATAATGCAGGTATTTATATTGCGCAACAAATCCACCCAGATGGAGCTCAAGGCACTTACAATAAACATATTAAATGTATTACGTATTCACAAAATACATGTAATAACATAACATTTGTACGCCTATCATATATAGTCCTTTACAAACAAAATAATACAGCAGTAATTATATGTACTTACAATTATTAAATTAACATTGATGAAGAGAAGGTTTCTTTCTTTCATAACCACGATATTTAGTATACTCCATGGTCACGATTAAAATCAAATCCTGTTCAAGATATAAGAGTCGCCTAGATGAAACATTTATACGCACACCGTCTGTCGAAATTAACTATATTACAATACTTAGATACCCGTGCCCACGCAACTGTAATTACAAAAAAAATTCACTGTTGCACATTGCATTTTTTTTAACCCTATAGTTGATACATTATAGTCCTATATTTTTCAGAAATTTTATATATACAGAGAGAGAGAGAGAGAGAGAGAGAGAGAGAGACTGAGAGACTGAAAGAGATAAGAGAAGAGAGGTGGGGGGTCTGGGGCACAGGAACAAAAATTCATTCAGCCTGCATTCAGCCTAGTATATGCTGTTGTCTTCATTCGCTTCCTTATACCACCGAAATGATACTTTAATTGCAAAATAGAATGCCCACAGGATTCTAGCAGGCGAACATCCTGAATATAATTTAGGTTAACGGGCGCCGAGAAAGCAGCAGAATTTTTATCCTTAAAAATATCCTTCTGGCACCAAAATTATTCTCATGAAAATTACGATTTTTTTGTTTGTTTGTTAGGATCATCCTATGTACATTCGGACTGAATAGAAGCGGCTGCTCCTTCTCATAGGCTTAGTACAGGGACCACTCGGTTCCCGTATGCAATGGTGTAAGCAATTTGGGGTTAATTATGAAAATTGTGTGTATATATATATATATATGTCACAGAGTGCTTAATTTAGTGGCCACGTTTGGTTATAGGGTACTTTAGTGTTTTCAGCAGGCAGGGTTTGACACCCTGTTCCCGATGGGTCACCGCCCATGGCTGGGCTCAAGGGCGTCAATCCGAGTTTGATCATGGGGGGCACAATTACATGTCACCTTTACAGTTACTCTCAAAGTTATACCACGTTATGTTGCTACACACACTCTCTCTCTCTAGTTATTCTGTTTCACGGCATGTACTTTCATTGGTGACCGGTTCATTTATTGTCTTTTTTTTATCTTTGACGTTTCATTATATATTATAGAGAAAGAAGACGATTCGTTGTACCGTTCTTGACTCTTAATCTTTGTTTCCATTCAGTTTCCCCCTCCCGCGCGAAGCGCGGAAGTTTTGACGTTTCATTAAATCATTTAAAAAAAAGGCGATTCGTTGTACCGTTCTTGACTCTTAATCTTTGTTTCCCCTCCCGCGCGAAGCGCGGAAGCTTTGACGTTTCATTTAATTATTAGAGAAAGAAGTCGATTCATTGTACTGTTCTCGACTCTTAATCTCAGTTGTTTGAATTAAGTTCCCCCCCCCCTCCCGCGCGATGCGCAAAATCTTTAACGTTTCATTAAATTATTAGAGAAAGAAGACGATTCACTGTACTGTTCTCGACTCTTAATCCTTGTTTGAATTCAGTTCCCCCTCCCGCGCGAAGCGAAGCTTTGACGTTTCATTAAATTATTAGAGAAAGACGATTCATTGTACCGTTCTCGACTCTTAATCCTTGTTTGAACTCAGTTCCCCTCGCGCGCGAGGAAGCTTTGACGTTTCATTAAATTATTTAAAAAAGAAGACGATTCGTCGTACCGTTCTCGACTCTTAATCTTTGTTTGAATTCAGTTCCCCCCCCCCTCCCTCAAGGGCGTCAATCCGAGTTTGATCATGGGGGGCACAATTACATGTCATCTTTACAGTTACTCTCAAAGTTATACCACGTTATGTTGCTACACACACTCTCTCTCTCTAGTTATTCTGTTTCAAGGCATGTACTTTCATTGGTGACCGGTTCATTTATTGTCTTTTTTTTTATCTTTGACGTTTCATTATATATTATAGAGAAAGAAGACGATTCATTGTACCGTTCTTGACTCTTAATCTTTGTTTCCATTCAGTTTCCCCCTCCCGCGCGAAGCGCGGAAGCTTTGACGTTTCATTAAATTATTAGCGAAAGAAGTCGATTCATTGTATCGTTCTCGACTCTTAATCTTTGTCATGAATTCAGTTTCCCACCTCCCGCGCGAAGCGCGGAAGTTTTGACGTTTCATTAAATTATTTAAAAAAAAGGCGATTCGTTGTACCGTTCTTGACTCTTAATCTTTGTTTCCCCCTCCCGCGCGAAGCGCGGAAGCTTTGACGTTTCATTTAATTATTAGAGAAAGAAGTCGATTCATTGTACTGTTCTCGACTCTTAATCTCAGTTGTTTGAATTAAGTTCCCCCCCCCCTCCCGCGCGATGTGCGGAATCTTTAACGTTTCATTAAATTATTAGAGAAAGAAGACGATTCACTGTACTGTTCTCGACTCTTAATCCTTGTTTGAATTCAGTTCCCCCCCCCCTCCCGCGCGAAGCGCGGAAGCCTTGTCGTTTCATTAAATTATTAGAGAAAGAAGACGATTTATTGTACCGTTCTCGACTCTTAATCCTTGTTTGAACTCAGTTCCCCCTCTCGCGCGAAGCGAGGAAGCTTTGACGTTTCATTAAATTATTTAAAAAAGAAGACGATTCGTCGTACCGTTCTCGACTCTTAATCTTTGTTTGAATTCAGTTCCCCCCCCGCGCGAAGCGCGGAAGCTTTGATGTTCATTAAATTATTAGAGAAAGTAGACGATTCGTTGTACCGTTCTCGACTCTTAATCCTTTTTTGAACTCAGGTCCCCCCTCTCGCGCGAAGCGCGGAAGCTTTGACGTTTCATTAAATTATTTAAAAAAGAAGCAATTCGTTGTACCGTTCTTGACTCTTAATCCTTGTTTGAACTCAGTTCCCCCTCTCGCGCGAAGCGCGGAAGCTTTGACGTTTCATTAAATTATTTTAAAAAGAAGACGATTCGTCGTACCGTTCTCGACTCTTAATCTTTGTTTGAATTCAGTTCCCCCCCCCCTCCCGCGCGAAGCGCGGAATCTTTGTCGTTTCATTAAATTATTAGAGAAAGAAGACGATTCATTGTACCGTTCTCGACTCTTAATCCTTTTTTGAACTCAGTTCCCCCTCTCGCGCGAAGCGCGGAAGCTTTGACGTTTCATTAAATTATTTTAAAAAGAAGCAATTCGTTGTACCGTTCTTGACTCTTAATCTTTGTTTAAATTAAGTTTCCCCCTCCCGTGCGAAGCGCGGAAGCTTTGACGTTTCATTAAATTATTAGAGCAGGAAGACGATTCATTGTACCGTTCTCGACTCTTAATCTTTGTTTGAATTCAGTTCCCCCGCCCCCCTCCCGCGCGAAGTGCGCAAGCTTTGACGTTTCATTGAATTATTTTAAAAAGAAGACGATTCGTTGTCCCGTTCTCGACTCTTAATCTCTGTTTGAATTCGGTTCCCCCCTCCCTCCCGTGCGAAGCGCGGAAGCTTTGACATTTTATTAAATTATGAAAAAGAAGACGATTCGTTAATTGTACCGTTCTTGACTCTTAATCTTTGTTTGAATTGAGTTATCCCCTCCCGCGCGAAGCGCGGAAGCTGTGACGTTTCATTTAATTAGTAGAGAAAGAAGATGATTCGTTCTACTCGTTCTCGACTCTTAATCCTTGTCTGAATTAAGTTTCCACCCTCTCGCGCGTAGCGCGGAAGCTTTGACATTTTTAAAAATTATTAGAGAAAGAAGACGATTCATTGTACTGTTCTCGACTCTTAATCCCTGTTTCATTAAATTTTTAGAGAAAGAAGACGTTTCGTAGTACCGTTCTCGACTATTAATCCTTGTTTGAACAAAGTTTCCCTCCCGTGCGAAGCGCGGAACCTGTGCCGTTTCATTTGATTATCAGAGAAAGAAGACGATTCGTTGTACCGTTCTCGACTCTTAATCCTTGTTTGAATTCAGTTCCCCCCTCCCTTTGACGTTACATTAAATTATTAAAGAACTTCTTTTCTGACAAAACATGGGGGGACATTTCACCACCTGAAAATTCGTGGGGGGGACGTGTCCCCCCGTCCCCCCGGCTAGGATTGACGCCAATGGCTGGGCTGATAATTTTTTGTTTTTGTCTTTTGTTTTGCAAATGATTATGATGGGGTAGCTGTTTCGCGACAGGCTCAGGACTTGTCGTCTGTAGCATGCTGAACTGCGAGTCATAATAATCATCCAAGCATAAAGCCACAAGTTATGTACATAATTATACAGTGCTATAGTGCAGTATACATGTAAGTACAAGTGGAAGATAGCGACGAAGCAAGCAAAATCATAGATTGTCTGTCTCCATCTACGACAGCCCCCCTAATCATGTACTAGGTCTACTGAGCTGACTTTGGCGACCACAACTTTGCGACCAAAAAGGTCAACGAACTTTTAAGATAGGTCCCATTCGTACTGCGCGTAACAGGATTGGATGGTGTCTTTGAAGACGCCCAACAGAATTAAACAATATGCATAACAAAAATTGTGGGATAATGTGGATGTTGTTTCATTTCTTCCTCATGAATACATTGATCTACTCATTGGCCTGCTTATAATCCTAATTATATTGCTAATTGAGGTAAAGACAGAGTTAATTATGGACGCTTTATCTTGCTAAAGATTCATTACTATAAATTAAATTAATGCAGTTTGTTAGATGTCAATAATTTGGTAAAAAGAAATTCGTAGTTTTGAGGCAATCTGCATCGAAATTCGATATCTAAGTAGGTTTTTGGTAAAGGATTATTCATGAAATAGAAGGCAGGTAGTGTTATATTAGCCTCAAGTATAAAGGTCCCCTCCGACGAATTTAATAAATCATGCACTTAGTGGGAGGCGGGCATGTTCAATCTCTTCTGTGGCACACGTCGACATTTCAATTTCTTAGCTTGTTACTGGAGATGAAAGTGTAGGAATTTCTCTTTTTGCTCATACATGTCTCGCCTTGGAACAATCTTTTAGAAATTTGTGATTAATTCTCAAACTCTGTACAGATAATTTGAAATTTTGCTGAAAATATTTCAAAAACATGTCCATTTACCATTCAATGTGGAACACACCTCGACATTTCATTTTCTCAGATTATTGCATGAAATGAAAGCGGTATACTTCTGCTTTCGACTGATATATGTCATGCCTTGGAACAATCTTTTATTGAATTTATATTTGGACAGAAATCTTGGTTATTTTCTGCGACCATTCCACAAAAGTCACCTCCGCGCACCGCATTGCAACCGCATTCCCATTAACACGCTAAAGTAAAGCGCATTATTTGAATCAATGGGGGGTCGTTTTAAGGCATCTTGTGACACACGTCGACATTTCAATTTCTTAGCTTGTTACTGGAGATGAAAGTGTAGGAATGTCTCTTTTAGCTCATACATGTCTCGCCTTGGAACAATCTTTTAGAAATTTGTGATTTATCCTCAAGCTCTATACAGATAATTTGAGATTTTGCTGAAAATTTTCAAAAAAACATGTCCATTTACAAGTCGATGTGGAACACACCTCGACATTTCATTTTCTTAGATTATTGCATGAAATGAAAGCCATATACTTCTGCTTTCAACTGATATATGTCTCACCTTGGAACAATCTTTTAGAAATTTGTGATTAATCCTCAAACTCTGTAAAGATAATTTCAAATTTTATTGAAAATGTTCAAAAAACATGTCCATTTACAAGTGGATGTGGAACACACCTCGACATTTCATTTTCTTAGATTATTGTATGAAATGAAAGCCTTATACTTCTGCTTTCAACTGATATATGTCTCACCTTGGAACAATCTTTTTGAAATTTGTGATTAATCCTCAAACTCTGTCAAGATAATTTGAAATTATGTATGAGCAAAAAGAGAAATTCCTACACTTTCATCTCCAGTAAGAAGCTAAGAAATTGAAATGTCGACGTGTGTCACAGGATCCCTTGAAAACGACCCCCCCCCCTCCATTGATTCAAATAATGCGCTTTACTTCTTTAGCGTGTTCGATAAGTGGCAATGTAGTGCGCGGAGGTGACTTTTGGGAATGGTCGCAGAAATTAACCAGGACTTCTGTCCAAATAGAAATTCAATAAAAGATTGTTCCAAAGCATGACATATATCAGTTGAAAGCGGAAGTATAAGGCTTTCATTTCATGCAATAATCTAAGAAAATGAAATGTCGAGGTGTGTTCCACATCGACTTGTAAAAAGGCATGTTTTTGAAAATTTTCAGCAAAATCTCAAATTATCTGTACAGAGTTTGAGGATAAATCACAAAATTCTAAAAGATTGTTCCAAGGCGAGACATGTATGAGCAAAAGAGAAATTCCTACACTTTCATCTCCAGTAACAAGCTAAGAAATTGAAATGTCGACGTGTGTCACAGGATGTCTTGAAAACAACCCCCTGATTCAAATAATGCGCTTTACTTCTTTAGCGTTTTCGATAAGTGGCAATCTAGTGCGCGGAGGTGACTTTTGGGAATGGTCGCAGAAATTAACCAGGACTTCTGTCCAAATAGAAATTCAATAAAAGATTGTTCCAAAGCATGACATATATCAGTTGAAAGCGGAAGTATAAGGCTTTCATTTCATGCAATAATCTAAGAAAATGAAATGTCGAGGTGTGTTCCACATCGACTTGTAAAAAGGCATGTTTTTTGAAAATTTTCAGCAAAATCTCAAATTATCTGTACAGAGTTTGAGGATAAATCACAAAATTCTAAAAGATTGTTCCAAGGCGAGACATGTATGAGCAAAAGAGAAATTCCTACACTTTCATCTCCAGTAACAAGCTAAGAAATTGAAATGTCGACGTGTGTCACAGGATGCCTTGAAAACGACCCCCTCCATTGATTCAAATAATGCGCTTTACTTCTTTAGCGTGTTCGATAAGTGGCAATGTAGTGCGCGGAGGTGACTTTTGGGAATGGTCGCAGAAATTAACCAGGACTTCTGTCCAAATAGAAATTCAATAAAAGATTGTTCCAAAGCATGACATATATCAGTTGAAAGCGGAAGTAGAAGGCTTTCATTTCATGCAATAATCTAAGAAAATGAAATGTCGAGGTGTGTTCCAGATGGGTTTGTAAAAGGCATGTTTTTTAAATTTTCAGCAAAATCTCAAGTTATCTGTACAGAGTTTTAGGATAAATCACAAAATTTCTAAAAGATTGTTCCAAGGCGAGACATGTATGAGCAAAAAGAGAAATTCTTACACTTTCATCTCCAGTAACAAGCTAAGAAATTGAAATGTCGACGTGTGTCACAGGATGTCTTGAAAACAACCCCCCCCCTGATTCAAATAATGCGCTTTACTTCTTTAGCGTTTTCGATAAGTGGCAATCTAGTGCGCGGAGGTGACTTTTGGGAATGGTCGCAGAAATTAACCAGGACTTCTGTCCAAATAGAAATTCAATAAAAGATTGTTCCAAAGCATGACATATATCAGTTGAAAGCGGAAGTATTAGGCTTTCATTTCATGCAATAATCTAAGAAAATGAAATGTCGAGGTGTGTTCCATATCGACTTGTAAATGGACATGTGTTTTGAACATTTTCAATAAAATTTCAAATTATCTTTACAGAGTTTGAGGATAAATCACAAAATTCTAAAAGATTGTTCCAAGGCGAGACATGTATGAGCAAAAGAGAAATTCCTACACTTTCATCTCCAGTAAGCTAAGAAATTGAAATGTCGACGTGTGTCACAGGATGCCTTGAAAACGACCCCTCCATTGATTCAAATAATGCGCTTTACTTCTTTAGCGTGTTCGATAAGTGGCAATGTAGTGCGCGGAGGTGACTTTTGGGAATGGTCGCAGAAATTAACCAGGACTTCTGTCCAAATAGAAATTCAATAAAAGATTGTTCCAAAGCATGACATATATCAGTTGAAAGTGGAAGTATAAGGCTTTCATTTCATGCAATAATCTAAGAAAATGAAATGTCGAGGTGTGTTCCAGATGGGTTTGTAAAAAGGCATGTTTTTGAAAATTTTCAGCAAAATCTCAAATTATCTGTACAGAGTTTGAGGATAAATCACAAAATTCTAAAAGATTGTTCCAAGGCGAGACATGTATGAGCAAAAAGAGAAATTCTTACACTTTCATCTCCAGTAACAAGCTAAGAAATTGAAATGTCGACGTGTGTCACAGGATGTCTTGAAAACAACCCCCTCTGATTCAAATAATGCGCTTTACTTCTTTAGCGTTTTCGATAAGTGGCAATCTAGTGCGCGGAGGTGACTTTTAGGGAATGGTCGCAGAAATTAACCAGGACTACTGTCCAAATAGAAATTCAATAAAAGATTGTTCCAAGGCATGACATATATCAGTTGAAAGTGGAAGTATAAGGCTTTCATTTCATGCAATAATCTAAGAAAATGAAATGTCGAGGTGTGTTCCAGATCGACTTGTAAATGGACTTGTGTTTTGAACATTTTCAATAAAATTTCAAATTATCTTTACAGAGTTTGAAGATAAATCACAAAATTCTAAAAGATTGTTCCAAGGCGAGACATGTATGAGCAAAAGAGAAATTCCTACACTTTCATCTCCAGTAACAAGCTAAGAAATTGAAATGTCGACGTGTGTCACAGGATGCCTTGAAAACGACCCCCTCCATTGATTCAAATAATGCGCTTTACTTCTTCAGCGTGTTAAGTGGCAATGCGGTTATGATGCGGTGCGCGGAGGTGACTTTTGGGAATGGTCGCAGAAATTAACCAGGACTTCTGTCCAAATAGAAATTCAATAAAAGATTGTTCCAAGGCATGACATATATCAGTTGAAAGCAGAAGTATAACGCTTTTATTTCATGCAATAATCTGAGAAGATGAAATGTCGAGGTGTGTTCCACATTAAATGGTAAATGGACATGTTTTTGAAATATTTTCTGCAAAATTTCAAATTATCGTTACCTAGTTTGAGGATAAGTAACGAATTTCTAAAAGATTGTGTAGAGGCAAAATCAAGTCATATATGAGCTGAAAGAGAAATTCCTACATTTTCACCTCCTGTAATTAACAAGCTAATAAATTGAAATGTCGGCGGTACGTGTCACAGGGATTGAACTCGACCCCCATTCGCTTCGACCACGCGCTTTACTTATTTAGCATGTTAAAGCCCGTCTGCACTAGTTTGGCCAGGAAGGTGACTACTCAGCGTGTTCACTGACAGGTTGTTATCTCATCAACTCAGCTCTAAATTAACATAAGTAAAAGAGGATCATGTGGGACCGATGTGCACCGCCTAGGCATCGTTTTCTATATAGATGGAGCAAGTAGCTATAAGTAGTGCAGAGGGGCTTTAATGAGTGGCAAAGTGTTGCGTGGAGATCACTTAACGAAGATTTATGTCAAATTCAATAAAAGATTGTTCCAAGGCGTGAGAAAATCAGTTTAAATTAGCAAATGGTAAATTTCATGTTATATATTATTTTAATAAATTGAAATGTCGAGGTGTTACAGAAAGGGCGAAAGAAAAGTCGCATTTGTGACCAAGTTCAACGAATTTCAAACTATTCTCACAAATTCTAGAGATGGAGTACATAAATTATAATTATTCTAGGCTTGACATACACAAGAGCTTTTCTGTCGTATCGACACGTTTGAACAATATATGTGAATGATATCTGTTAATGTAAACTTTATAACTAGCTCGTGTGTTGACAGTTATCACAAATAACAGCAATTCTTCATATTTCAGGAAAAAAATTTTTTTTTCCTTTTATTATTTGCTATTTTGTGGATACCGTAATTGGTCGCAGAATTTATGGTCGCCAAAAGCAGCGCAGCACTAGGTCTTATAGGAAAATTATTTATGGAAAATGGCGACTTTGTCGCTGCCTTCCGCTCTTCCAGAGCAGAATGGAGCAATGAAATCACACAACGGTGAGTTGAAGACTTTAATTTAATCAGTTGTAGATTGGAGATGTATGGTATGATAAATTGTATCATTATTAACAAATAGTTTCTTTTGGAGCAGCCTTTTTCCAATGCTTAAATTGCGTTAGATCTAAATACTTTTCAACGGAGGTCGATCTATGCAAGGAAGCTTCGCAGCGGAGCTCAGCTCCGTTGACTTGAGTTGCGTCGGTCAAGACAAGACAGAGTGACACTGCACTGATAGTATACTGAGCTGAGCTGCTAGCTGATACTGATGATAGTGATAGACACACGAGTTCGAGTGAAACATCTCGTTGCGATTGGCCAAGAAATGGCTTCAGAATATAAGCAAACTTATTTTGTAGAAATTGGTTCTAACTTAAAATATTCTGAAGTGGATTATAATTGTGAAAATCCAAACCAAATGGCAAATGGCAAAATTCAGTCGGTCAAAATGTCAAAATGTCAAAATGAAAATTGAAATTCTGTAGCAATGCCAATGACATTTCCTTTTTTTTTCCAAGTCCAGAATACTTATTGCCTGTGAGAGTGAATTATCAAAACATTATTCAAAACAAAGTCATTGCCAATGCAATGTCATGGGTCTTTATTTTACTATTTTTAGCTTAGTTAAGCCTTCAATCAAGGGCTTGGTTACTTGGTAATTTTTTGTATGAGGAATCTGCTCATCTTATTTTTTATTTTGAGCCGAGTTCATCCCTTTGGCTTTGGCTTTGGCTTTGCAGCAAGTGTAAATAAAAGAAATATGAAATAACCTCCCATATTACTTTACTTACTTTACTTTACTTTAATCATCAATGTTGGTTGGTAGGCCGTAGGACGGCCTGTTCAACGATCGATTGAGTTCCTTTACATCAATAGACAATACTTCCGTTTGTTGTGATTTTGTGTCGAGGTGTGTGTGTGGAGTAGCCTTAAGGGCTTGATGATAATGACATTTTAATACATTTTTTTATATTGATATCACCAAGCCTTAACTGGCTCCCATAGACGTGCGCAGAGAGGCAGGTAAACAAACCCTAAAATGCGTCCGAAATCACCCCTTCCCGCACCTGACGAATATTGGACAGTGCCCTATACGTTTGCTATGCTGCTTCTACTCCTCATAATGGAATGCAAATAAACATCGGGAGGTAAAAATAACGAAATAATGGCAAATATCTTACCAGAGCGATACAGCTTAGGTTCCTCTCCACATGTAGCGTGTGACTTTCCGCTTTGCATTACAATAATGTTGACCTCAGACTCGTGTTGACGGCACTTCCGTAAAATGTGCTGCTTCCGTAAAATGTGCTGTATTAATAGGAAATACACTCACAAAAAAAGAAAAAATGTGATTTACATTGATAGAAATTAGTCTCCATAACTTCCTGCTTCTTTATCTGTTTTACACGCAGAGAATGGCAATGACCATGATACAGTGCTGCCAAATCTTATGCAGAAGCTGCAGATGACCACAAAGCAGATCAAAGCATGGTCTCAAACAAGTCAAAAACTCAGGCTGGCTATGGTAAGTAGTACAGATTCCCATTAACTTTGTCACAAGTCCTCTGTGTTTGAGTTTGTTTGTGAAGTATTAATGTCTTTTTTTAAATCTTACAGTGTAAAGAGTTTGTAGCTTTGCTTGACTGTCCTGATTTAAGACATTAACAAATTTGATTAGATTCTATACTTTAAAAAAGATTGTAAAGGTAAGCTACTTATATTTTCTTTCTTCAAAAGAAACATTCATGTGTATTAATTGAAAAAGGTGTGTGCAATAGTATTACATTACCTACTAAATTATGCCATATCTCATATCTTTTGTTTTCTTTCTTTCTCTGTTATAGTCCAAGTACACAGACCCAGATCCAGTGGACCCAAATCGGCTCAAAAAATGCTTAGACAAGCTAAAGATGGCCATCAAAGGTAAGATTCTTATTAAACGTCAAGCATTACAGTGGATAGCAGTGAAAAACTTGCATTAATTGCTTTCATCACATGCTTAGTGTGTTGCTGCAGTCATTATAGATGTAAAACATACAAGGGTCCAGTAACACTGTGTACAATATAAATACGTAAAATATTGAGCCCATATAACGGCCATGAATGAAATGACATGTCCGATCCCATGGCGCGGGAAAACAGACATGAAATGATGGTAATGATGATAAAAGGTGTTATGACCTTGATTCTACTTCTTTGATCCATTTCCTTAACCACTTTTTGTTCCTTTACAACAAGTCTTGTCATTAATAACAGCATATGTTATAAACCAGGGGGTATTTCACAAAGACTAAGGTCGACTTTAAGTTGGACTTAACTATGGCGACCGTTCATGCCAACTGGACTTATTTTGCTTTAACTTGCGGCGGTTCACATCCAGTCCAGGACGCTTCATCAGGCCGACTGGTCTATGGCCGCAATTCAGCAGTTCGGAAAATCCCTCAACGTTTCCGGAAGATCCTCAAGCCCTTCAAGGGTCAATAAGCAATGTTTTTAACATTTGATGTTATTAATCTTCTACCTGGGTGATTGAGAATATTTTTAGACAAATCTTTTTTTCCCCTTTTATTTAGTTACCTCGGTGCCAGCAATGAATGAGAGGCTTGATGCCATTGCTAG
The DNA here is from genome assembly GCA_037976565.1 of Mesocentrotus franciscanus. Classification (NCBI taxonomy): domain Eukaryota; kingdom Metazoa; phylum Echinodermata; class Echinoidea; order Camarodonta; family Strongylocentrotidae; genus Mesocentrotus; species Mesocentrotus franciscanus. The sequence goes on along the minus strand of CP137668.1, from coordinate 42,521,890 downwards.
ACAAGTTGGGTAAGTCAAGTGTATAACAATGCTCATTTGCATAGCATACAATCCTGTACCAAATATGGTTGAGTCATCCGATCCATACAATATTTCCTTTAAGATTTGGAAACGGGATTTGACATATTTGTAAATTCTCTCCAAAAAAAATCATTGACATTTAAGGGTATTATGACAGAAAAGAGAATGAAATTGGAATATCAAATATAATATTGAGCAGTGCAAATTGCAAACAAGATTTAAAATATTATTATTAATTTCTTGCAGGTTTTAACAATGTGAATGTTTTTATTTACAGGTTAAAAGCCAACTGGAGCATAGATAATGTGTATCTCAGTTCAGACTGCTTCTATGTGGAAGTGCTGTTAGCCCCTAATGGTGGTGTTAAAGATGTAATTCTGGTGCATGGCATGAATGGTAATCTGCAGGTAAGAATTACACTTACACCAATGTGTTCAGTGTTCACTCCCTCAGTTCAGTGATATCTAAATCATGTAATCACTTATCTTCCTCCTCACTTATCTACACTCTCATGTTCATTGTTGTACCTATTTAAACTAAGTGTGCCAACAGTCAGGTCTGACGGAAATAGTTTTACATTTTTCTGTGCTTGCTTCCAGTATGAAATTTGATATCTCATGTTGAATCTTGTGAAAGATGGTCACAGAAGTGTGCGATATTCATTTTGCTCATTGTTCATTGTCTGAATCAGTGATATTCAAGGAAAGGTGTTAACCAGACACTTGATTTATTTTAGGATACAGGGAAGATGGGGGATCTTACATATACAGTTTGAAAACAACATATGCATATTCGTGCTATTTTTGTCCCAGAAAGCTTGTGATTATAATGAGTAAGTTGAGTGTATAAAGGTATATGCGCACAATCCAAATTCATGTCCTCATTAGAAAGAAAACCCTTTTGTACTATTTTGACATGTAATGATCACACTACAGTCAACTGTGTAATGTACATGTAAAAGAGGAACATCATGATTTCTAATGATACATTGCTATTATTCCATTAACAGAGTTGTGAGGAGATGTGTGAAGTGTTGAAGAAGAATGACTTCAAGGAGTTCACTGAGCATCTCAAAGGATTGTGTCAAATGTACCAGCTGGGAGGAGACAGGTGAGCTTCACATCTCACAAGTTTGCCATTCATTAAATGGTTGTTGTGTTCACTCAAACATATTCATTGTGGGGGAACTACTACCACTCAAATTACCTATCTGCAACTGAATCGACATGTAGTTTTCCTTCTCTAATAAAATATTTGATCTAACTTATTGCTAGTCTGTCATTTTGGATTTTAAAGATGAGACATTTACAATATCCTTGTATATATATGAATTATTTTGATATGGAATCTAAGAGATTAATGAAAACAAATTATCAGTGACATTTTGATGTAAATAAAGCTTATATTAGATATACATTTAGCCAAGAGAGTAACAAAATATTATGGTAAATTTCTTTTGTACAATAGAAATTATAGTTGAATTTCAAGAAGAAAAAAATTATGATGTATTCCACAGCCTTGAAAGTGCATTTTTCACTATTCTTTAATTGTAAATGTGTATAGTTTCAAATTGCATTTGTGTTGCTTTCAATGTGCATACATATATTTTGTTGTGCTTATACCTACTTACATGTATTTCTTCTTGGACAGCAAAATGAAAACAACAGCTTTCAACTGTCTGCAGGCATTGGAGATAGATCTCAAGACTCTCTTTCACATCAGTGGTATCAAGTTTGGTGCATCGCAGCAACAAGGGTATGTAGCTCTTCAAAGTTTATCTCCTTTTCCTTGAATGAAAAAATAAGGAGACCTTGAACTTTTAAAATATCTATGCATTAAAAAACAAAATTCAGTACATTGGCTTCAAATCTTTTTGTTTCTTTAGAAATCAGATAATTTTGGCTGAATATTTGATTACCAAATTTTAGATAATTTTATTATGTGGAAGGTAGGATTTCTAAAAAGCATGATTGGGATTGTATTTGGAAGGATGGAGGTTATATCTTGAAAAGATGTTGTCGATGAAAATATTAAGCATTTTATCTCACTTTTAAAAACTAACTTTACTTTGATGTTGGATGGTTTTTGAAACACTGAGCATACAGTGTAGGTCTGTAGTTACACTGAGCATAGGCCTGTATTCTTATTTTATCTTATATCCATGTTAGCAGTGGGAGCCCTCTTCTTCACATCACCAAGGGCTTTGTGGGATACCTTACACCACGAGTAGGAGGTAAGATGTCCATCTTTTTTTCTTTTTGAATCTTATATTTATATAAATATTTATTGATGAGAATTGATGATGAAATGGAGAAAAGTAAGCATCTCGTAGATGTAAGTCTTCTCCATATAGACAAAGTCAGTGAGGAATAGTCTGGTTCTACCAAAGTGCACAAGAATATTGAATTTGTTTCTAAAAATCTGGATCTGGATCTGGATATAGTGAAACAATTGCTTTAAATGTAAAGATTGCTGTGCTCCTCTTTCATGTTAGTAAAGTTGAAATAATGAGGTTATTTTTTATTAAAAGAAGCATTGTTGAACCTGAAAAATATGTTAGATATTTGCATTAAGGTTTTGCTTGCTTGGATTTGTACATTAAAGTGTGCATTCATTTATTTAAATGTATTTACATTCATCTAGTCACGCCAAGTCTTGTTGGGGAAGTTGTCAATCATCTTGGCAAAGACGGTTATGTTAAACACTCAGTTGAGCGACAGCGTCGAGATGTTGTTGATCTTGTACTTATGAAACTTATGAAACACGTTTGAGATCACTAGGCAGCGTTATCTGTTGGATAAAATGGAAAGCAGAAGCACCGGGCAGTCATTCCCTCTGCATGTGCATACTGTAATACATGCATTTTAAGACTAGGTCTCCACATGTATAGCTTGTATGCCCCTAAGGCCCAAGGTCTGACACCATTGAGCTGTAACCTACACATAAGCAGTGGTCAGAATACTTCATCATTTAGGATAGGTGTTTTTAATTCCAATATGTATTGTTTCCTGCTGTTTCTTACGTCTCTAAGTATGTATCATGATAATCAGCTCATTTCAATTTCTGTTGATTGCCTAGGTCATCTGATGCGTCTCACCTACTTTGTGTCTCCATATGATCTGCTGGATGTTGAAAAGAAGCAAACAAAAGAACTCTCCCTGAAAGGTCAGTTGAATTATAGCATAATTAAATACTCTATTCCTGAAGATGTTGTCTAAGCCACTTTGTTTGGAGTTTTTTTTTGCTTATGACACCATCTATCATTTAAAGAGACATGCGACATATTTCTTTTATTGAATAAAAAAAGAAAAGTGTTCTTTTTATTTTTGTGCCTCAGCCACTGTAGGTGGTGTGGGACGGGCATTATTTCCTCTTTTTTTTAGGGAGGGAGTGAAATGTCACGAAGGTCGTTTCTGATGAAAATCCTAGGTTTTTATTTTTATTATCTCAACATCTTAGGAACCACTTGACGTTTTAACTAGAAAATTGATATTAATGCGCATCATCATTTGGCTATGGAAGTGTCATTGGCAGGTTACTTGTAATTGTACATTGGATTATGATCGTATAATCATGGAAATGTGTGAAGCAGAAAATTTTGATAAAGAAAAAAGTTGAATGTCGGCAAATGTTTTGGAGATGCAGTTGCATTCATCTTTTTACTGAAGATTCATAACCCTGTCCTACTTGCACTTTCTTTCAAATGTTTTTTTTTTAAATGTATACAATATTTGTTTGAATGTTATGAATTCAGAACCCTTGCCAAAGGATTTGGGCTTATCAGTGACTGTGAGTATAGAGACTGCAGCTCAGAGGAAGATTCAGACAGGTCCTACCATGATGGTTACAGACAACAAGATCACCAAGTAAGTATTCATCTAATACTTGAATTAAGTCTTGCTCATATATGACACAGTTTACTGCCTCAAGAAAAGTGCAGCTACAAAAATGTAACTATTTTTCATTTAAATGAATTGCAAGTGTTTGTAAAAAAAAGTAGCCGTGTACAACGAAGGCCCCTATGCGTACTGACTTGACTATATGCGTCATGAGGTCCGGCAATGTGGAGTGACAGATTCAGTTTTAAGCCAAAGTCCATTTCACAATTTTATTCCCACATCATGGATATGCCCTCATGATATTCAGCTACGCCCTCTTTTGAAGTATCTCATTGTAGTGTAAGAGCATCAGATATGGGGATAATGATTTTTCTTGATATCAAACTGTTAAAAGGGAATGTTTGTATAGTGATGACACTTGTAAAATTACTAGCGTTTACTATTTGGAGCATGAAACAGCCAAAATTGTTTTGGACATTAAGATGGCTAGGAAAGACAAGATCAAGTGAGAAGTGTCTTTTAATGAATACAAGATGTCAGTCTTTACCAGTTGAACTACACAATGCATGTTAGGGAGCTAAAAAGCTAGGGTTATAATTGTGAAAGCTAAGGAAGACATTGTTTCATTACCATGGGCCGTAAACTTTATATTGTTAATAGATTTTACATACAGATTATTATCGCTGAGATTGTTTGAGTGTGTCCTTTGCACAAAGTGCGTTGCATCTAACCATTGACTTGTCCTTGTTTGTTTACAGTGTAATGCCATTGGGCAATCAAAACAGTATTACCATCCCTGCTTCGTTTGTGTTGAAGCTAAGTGAACCTATGCCTATGTCACTCATCCTTCTCAAACAACTTCAAAATATCCCAGGTAAGTGAGTTTATCAGTGTAAAAAAAAAATGTCCTTTATATTTTATTTACACAAGCTCTTTCTGGTGTTTCTAAAACCAACAGAAATCATCAAAACCAAAACCAAAACCATCAGTTTCCCAGATTGTCAATTATCCCTCCCCCTTGATTAGCTTTCCATTGCTCAATGGGTATTTACTGCCCTGTTTTTTTCTTCACTGGAAGGTACATCAATACCCCTCAAGGTATAAGGAGTAATTCTATGTGCAGATGTATTGGTACTGTGGGAAAATGCTTGATTCTTTGGACTGTTAAGTATTGTGGTTAATAGTTTAAAATTCAGTCTATTGCTAGTGTTAGGAAACAAGGTAGTTTATCTACATGTACATCATATCAGTAAAAAGTCTCATACTCAAAGAATCAATTCTGATTTTTAAAACTCTTATATCACTTTACAAGTATGTGCTTCCATTGCTAATGTTTGAGCCGTGCATTTGTTGTAAGATATTATCTATCAAAGAGAATTGTATTCAAAGTAATACCCTAAGAAGCCTCCAATTTCCTACAATAACTATAAAAAATATCAGATTTTCATGAATAAGATGTATTTTCTAATGCAAAATAAACAAGCCTGAAATTGTCCCTACATATATTTAATGTAGCTCCCCCCTGCGGTACTGAGTTATAATTATTGTTGTATCACCTTGAATCTTAAGACCTGCTGATTCTTCTACTTCCCGTGATTACAATGACATTAGAAACTTCTTCATTCTCTTCACCTCTTATGTAACAGGTGTTTCCACACAGTATGCTGATCCTACTGCTGCCACCCCTCTCAATACACTCATCTGTAAATTCACTCTAGACCCTGTCACTTTCCTCCAGAATCAGACCAAAGAAGGTCGGAATAATAAAACTAAAAACTACATTGTGGTAAGTGATTCTCTTTTTGTTTGCAAATATAGCATGGTAGGATACTTGTAACTAATGGCAGAAACTGCATTCAGTTTGTTGGATTTGGATTACAAGTTTTGATATTATGTTATTCTCATTTTTTACAGAAATTGTTTAAAAAGTTTTGTTTTCAAAATAAAGTCATGAATATTTTGAAATTGAACAGCACCTTTCAATGTCTGTTTATAGTGAACTGATTGCTTCTCTGAGCAAGATTCAAGAAAGTGCAAGTCTGAATGATTGGCCTGTACAAGTAGATAGCTCTGTCAGACATTTGCTACAGGTGTTATTTCAAGATATACATGTAGGGTTAGGTTTTGATTGGGTTTTGGTTAGGTTTAGGTTTAGCATTAGTTAGTGTTGAGTCAAAGGTTGAAGTTGGGAATTTGACGAATGTAAGAAATATGACTGCTGAGCAATTGGCTGCCAGAGAGTGCGTCGTACAATAAGGAAGTTTACAGATAGCACATGGTACAAATGACCCCAAATATCCACAGATCTTTTACACATGGAGAAGTTCCACTTTGAGCATCTTAGAATAATAACTGCCAAAGTCCTAGATGTGCTTCATGAATACCTTTTGTTTGACCTCTTGAAAAGAATACTTCCACCTGCGTATCATAGAATGTACCGTTGGTGCATAAATGAATAATGTTACATAACTTTCATGAGCGCATATCCAGTATTCATCTCTGTGGGTTTTACCGTTTTGGTACAAATGACCTTTATCTGCCCATGCGCAGATTGTATCTATGAACTGGCTTAATGACAATGTCTTCGATATTGTCATTAAATAACCTGAGGTTTTACCCCGAAATGTCCATGTCCCTTCTTCTGTGTAGGAACTTCCTGATCAGCATCATTCATACATCATCAATGATGGTACAAATCCTAATGACCTACGAGACATGCAAGGTGCTCTACTCTCCAAGATCACCTTCACATCACCGAATACTGTAGTCAAGATCATCTCACTTCTCAGACAGCAGGCTGTCTATAATACTCTCATTGCTAGCTGTGTCAGGAACAAAGATGGTGAAGGTTAGTATGTGTCTTTATGTGATCAGCATATTTAAATCTCATTTGCATTATAGGTTTCTAGAGTGATGGCATAGGCTGTGAAGAATAGAGTTTTTTATTTTTTTAATCAGAGGTCAAGATTCTGTTCCTCATGTGTATAATCTAAACAAAAAATATAAAAAATAAATATAGGTTTTCTTATGTAAATATTGGCCTAAAGCTTGTGGCTGAGAAGTTTTTAGAGGTAGGGATGTTCTTCTTGATGTTAGAAAGCAATATTGATAAACAAGTGATCAAAAGTTTGATTTGAAAGATAGTGATTGACTTGTGACCTTTACCAACACTTATTTCCCTTTTTGGTGAACAAATTGGACTAAGTTGCATTTGCAGCTGAAATTGTTGATTGTAATCATAGTGGTAGAGTAAACGTGTGTATGACACTCTGCTTCTTCTTTAGAACCTCCTGAATCTGTGCTATTTGAAGTGACCCCTTACACCAATCAGAAGTTAACAGTCACCTTTGAACATCCAGCCAGGGAAGGAGTTGCATGTGGTAAGTAAATCTCTCTGATTTTCAATTTGTTTTGATGCAAAAGAATTCATAAAGAAATCCATCCTAAGATTTAACCCACTCCATCAATGTAATACCTCCGTCCTCACTCTTATCCAAGAAATTGTTATGGTTTCATTTCATTGGCGTACATTCATTGAGAATAATTATATTTGGAAGAAGATTTTTGTTAAACATTTCTTTCATAGCTGAAGGTAGAGATGTGTACACGCCTTCAGTGAATGCATTTTGTGTATTTGTAGATAATCTATGGAAAGACTTTGGGAAGTAATTCATTTCTCTACTGCTCTGTAGTGAATTGTTATATTAACTTTTATTAGAATGTTATTACCACTACAGTGAAAGAGCAGTCTCTGACTCTTTAATAATCTGTAGGCCTTTCCATTGAATGGGACTTAATGTGTTTCATTTGTATGTTGAGTAAGCCATCAGAATACCTTATAGCCATTGCAGTTATAGAAATCCCCCTATGATTTCTATTTGATTTGCTGTTTTATGTTGACAGTTGAGTTGGACTTGACTGACCATTCTGCAGTCAAAGCCAAACTACATAGTGGTCCAAGTGAGGAACCTTTCTGTACTGATGACTATGCAACCAAGGTGCTTCAGAAATGTCTCTCTATTCCTATCACTATGAGAGCCATCATGAAGAAAGCTGAGCAATGGCTGGAGACGCAAGAATCCAAGAAATCGGTAAGAAATTAATAATGTTAAATTGGTAGAAATTTAGAAAAGTGAAACAAGCATGGATGTTTTGGAGTTTGATTTTCTTGCATTTATATAATTAACTAGACTAGGTCCATATATCTAAACACCCTTGTCTGTCACCTTATGAAATGTTGATTACAGTTTTAATATAAGACTAATTAGGGTTTATCTCATCCTTTTCTAGTTTTTTCTCATTTAATGTGAGATAATAGAAGGAATCTTAGATGGGAAGGATCGCTCTTGAATTTTTATCCTCTTTTAAATATTTCTCAGACTAAAAGATTGTGGTCACACATTTGAATAGTCCTGCATGCCTGTACATCAATAGTTTGGTGTATCCACTAGACACTATTTCCAAATGCACTATCATTAGTTCAACCTTGAATGGATATATGCTATTAACAATATTTCATCTTTGCTATTGTGTACAGGTGAGCCTGCCACCAGCCCCATCCTCCGGTCCATCAGGAGGTTCTGTCTTTGATCCTATGAGTGGTTTACATCGTCACAGTGGTCTTGGTGGTGGTGGCCATGGAGGTTCTTTCTTTCCTAGTCATCGCCCACACCAATCCTCCTACTCCCACCAACTCCAATCTCATAGTATCCTGAGTGATCTTACAACCACCATGTCAGCCATCTTGCCTCATGGAGAGGGCTTTGATATGCATGGTGATAAACCAACCAAAGTGGCACAGAATCCTATGTTGGCAAGTCTCCTGCAGCATGCTGCTCTTGCAGTGAGCACATCATCTCTATCCATTCCACCTCCATCCCCATCACCTATGTCGTCACCACCACTGGCATCCGGACCAAAGCCTCACAAGAACCCAATGCTGATGAATCTCCTGCAGGAACACAATACTCTCACTCCTGTAGCAGCCATTGCTCAACCGGTTGGCTCAATGGGAAGGATGATTCGCAGGGGGAAGCGTGGAAGGTCAGTCAGTGTGGACAAGTCACCTAAGCGACAGCAGAGTGAAGAGGAACATGATTTTGATGACATACATGGCCATCGCCCTCCTGGGCTTCATCATAGACTCTCAGATACTCACAAGATGGCAAGCCATGCCATGGACCCACCAAAGGCAATGCACACAGGGGAACTCTCAGCTCTCCTATCAGAGATTGAGGCCCCTATCATACCAGTTGCTAAACCCAAGAGAGGCCGACCGTGTCGATTAGACAGTACCAGCTCTCAATCTAGCGTCGGTGCTCGTCAGAGCCCCAAAACTCCAAACACTCCTACGGTTCCAACAACACCTACTTTTGCCCCTCCCAAGACAATGTCTCACAGTACTTTGAGTACACCAGAGCACCCATCTATGGATGATGTACCTGTTGGGATAAAGGCCGATACATTGCACTCTAGAACAAGCATGGACTCGGACATATTTTCACACAATTCGAAGAACATATTTTCTGAAGACTTGTTGCCAGACCCTCCAAGATCAAATATTTCTCCAGAGATGAACAGACAAGCCAGCTTTAGATCTCAGTATGGTTCTCTTGACATCAATGACGATGCAGCAGGCTTTGACAATGATGATGACTTTGGAGGATTACCAAGTGTTAGTTCAGCTATAGCTCGTATGGGCATTCCAACAGGCTCTGAGTTTGATGACCAGCATCGAACTACTACAGACTTGCCTCATCCAGTTTCTCTTTCAGCTTTGATGTCAGGACCACTTTCTACAGCCATGCAAGCTGGGCTTGAAACTAGGACAGACATGAAAATGGGTGTAGGAGCTCTAGATCTTACTGTTGCTAACCTTGCAAAGAGCATGAGTATTCCAGCTATCTCTACAACACAAAGAGGGCGACCTGGGCATAATATGCAAGGTGTTACCAACCTATCCCAGTCATTGCCAGCAACTCGCCCTAGAGTCCCAGTGTCCAAAGGCAAACCTAAGAATTTCATTGAGTCTAGTCTTGCCTTTCAAACTGAAAAACCAAAGCCATCCAAGAAACGTGGACGCAAAGTGGTGAAGGACTCTGGAGGATTCTCTGATTCGGAGGCTCCCAAGACCAAAAAGCTGAAGAGACCAGGCAGACTCAAGAGGAAAGAAGGCTGCCAGAGTACAGCAGTGAGTCATCTCCAGAACCATGCCAAGATGTTGCACGGTATTCCAGCATAACAATGGCTGTCAACGAAGAGGAACCACTGAAAATGACATTTAAAACCATTCGCCACAAGCCAGACAAAGACCAAAAATTGAAGGAAAAGACCCAGGTCCTGCTCCCAAGATCAAGATCAGAGCCATGACCAGTGGAGATTCTGCTACCCCATCTCCCAATCCTGTTGTGAGGGAAATAAAGAAGAGAAACCTCATATGAAGCCAGAACATAAGGTTGAACAACCTGAGAAAGTCGAGACCACTGTTCAGTCAGTTAAGACAGAATCACCTGTTATGAAATCTGTTAAGACAGAATCACCCGTTATGAAATCTGATATCCCGAAAGAAACCAAGGTTGTGAAAAACGAGAGTTTGCCAAAACCCCAGAAAGAACTTTCAACAGGCCACAGATCTGAAGAGCAGGCTAACAAAGGAACATCTCAAGAGCTATCTAAAGGAAGCCATGACATTACTGGTTTCAAATCAGAATACTCGGCTGTCAAATCTACTGGAATTACTAAAATAACTGCTATAACACATATGCCAAAGGTAAAGAATGAGCAGATGAAGAAAAGTAGACCGATTGAAGGTAGTCAGAGACCAAGCCCTGTTTCAAAGTCACCCATAGCTGATTTCTTTCCAAAGAAGAGCTTGGCAAACTTGCCTCGCATACCAAAGATCAGTAAGCAAACATCAGAGAGTAAGCAGTTGCTAAACCCCAAGACTCCCACTACCCCGAAGCCTGCTAGCAGTCCTTCACCGTCAACTAAAAGTTTAATGGGCTCTTCTCCAAAGAAATCCAGCTGGGGTAAAGGAGACCCCTCAAAAGTGGGATCTACTAAGAAGTTGGTAACTGCACAGCGTTTCAGTTCAGTTAGTCCAACAGGAAGGAAGCCAGATGGTATGAGACCAGGGAAACCATTTTCCAGTGGTAACAAATCTCCATTGACAGTAGGCCAGGGCATTCGAAAAACGGGACTAAATATTTTATCAAAGTCATTGGCCACTCCAACACAAAGCCCCAATTCTTCCAAGGTAAGTGCAGGACCCATTCAGGCTCCCAATAAGAATGTATCAAGTCCAACGACTGGAGTTTCAAAGGCAATAAGCTCACAAGTAAGGCCATCTGGTACAGTGAGCCCTGTACCCAAAACTTCAGCTGGGATTACATCAAAACCTCAGACAACTCCCATATCATTATCAGCACCAAGCAAATTACCAAGCACTCAAGCTGTCCCTGTCAGCTCCTCTATAAAGACTTCCTCAGTTGTACTGTGTACAAGTACTACAACCTCTTCAAGTGGCCCAAGTTCAGGTTCAAATACAAAAGCCATTTCAAGTTCTCCTGTCTCTATGGTTCGATTAGTACCTATAGCTAGCACAAGTTCAACATCATGCTCAAGCTCAGTTCGGTCAGTTTCTGTAGCTAGCACAAGTTCAACATCATCCTCAAGCTCAACTACAGCTACTGCTTCGATTCCAACTACAGCCTCCATTACCACGACCACCTCAATTACATCATGTGCTACTGGAAGTGCTTTACCAGTTTCCAAGTCAGTGACACCCCCACCAGTGAACCTGGTTCCTTCATCAAAGGCATCCCCTGCTATAACAGGGATTAAGGCAAGTACAACAGTTTCTAATAGACCACCACCTCTTGTGATTCCTACAAATATCAAGGTGCCTGCTCCATCTGTAACATCGCCACCAACACCATCATCTGTTGGCACACCCACTAGTGCTGGACCAAACTCGGCAAAGCAGACAACACCTAAGCCTGGTATGCGTGCTAACCGGAAATTCTCCCTCATGGGCATCATTGATAAGATAAAGGAGAAAAATGAAAAGGTTGAGAAGACTGATAAAGTAGAGAAGGTTGAAAAGAGTGAAAAGATTGAAAGAAAAGGCCTCTTTAGTGCACTTGGATCCGGAACACCAGGAGTAGCAGAATCAGGAAATGGTGATGAGAAGGCGATAGATACCTCAGAGAAGGAAGCTAAAGAGACTGTTCCCACAGACGAGAGTGGAGCAGAAAAACCTCAATTGTCTAAAGAAAATAAACCCGTTGCCAGTTCTAAAGCAGATGATACCCCAACCAAGGAGAGCAAATCCATGACATTTCCTCCTACAAAATCGGACACTACCAAGATACCAGTCCCTAAGGTATCATCTGCTAGCAGTCAATTACCTGCCCGTCAACCATCACCGTCATTAAGCACTAAACCAAGTGGATTGACCTCCTCTCCATCTAGCCAAGGATCCAGTTCAGTCAAGGGCAAATCATCTCCTAAGCATCCTTCTCAGTCTCGTCCCCCTAAAGTCAGCACCCCACCCTTGACAGGCTCTCAAAAGAGATCAAGCAGTCCAACAGGAAAGAGTATATCCATAAAACAAAACAAGCCTTCACCATTAACTAGCAGTAGCTCGTCAACTCCAACATCCATGAGTAGCCCTGTGAAAGCAAGGCCTGGGACATCTTCAATGCAACGAACAAGGCCAATCATTCTCAGCCACTCCTTGTCAACCTATCAATCCCCAGAGAAGGGACAACAAAAAGTTACCAAAGTACAACTTGCCATGCAGCCAGACCTCATGTCACATTCTACACTTCCTGGGCAAGGAACCTCTGCATCAAATGTTAGTAAAGGGCAGACTGGTTCATCTCGTGTGCCTTCTCCATCTATCAAACCTCAGACAGTATCGATTAACAAACCAACACAAGACTCTACCAAGAAACCAACAACTGTAACACCAAAATCAACAGATACAGCAAAGTCTGATATCAAACTGGTCACTACTACTCCTAAGCCAGTTAAAGTAGATCAAAGTGCAATGATGAAGCCTAAACCAAACAGTGGGAAAGAACCTAGCTCCCAATCACAACAAAACAGTCAACGACCTGATGCCAAAGTATCTTCTGACAATGGAAGTTCTAAGATGCCATCCATGAGTTCAAAGAAACCTGACTCCAAACCAACAGATCCAAGGGCAAGAAAGGACTCCCCGGGGTCTAGTAAAGACAAAGATGGTGAAACTTCAAAGTCACCCAAACCTGCTGTTATGAGAACAGTATCCAAAGAATCAAAAACATCATTCAGTAGTGGAAGCCAAGATGGGAAGACATCAACGAAAACTGAACAGAAGCAGTCTACAGAGTCAGCTCCAAAGTCGAAGGTGATTCCTCCACTAGTTAAATCTGTTTCCCAGGGTGATAAAGAGAAATTGAAGGGTGATGAATTCAGAAAGTCTGAATCTAAGAACATTGTACCAGAGATAAAGGGAATAGACAAACAAGAAGTTTCTGAAGAAGTCAATAAGATATCTACATCTGCAAAACCTCAAGGAATTGACTTCAAGGTGCCAAGCCCAGCCATGGTACCAAGTCCTAAGACCTCAGCAGTGAGCCCCAGGCCTTTGATGAAACCAGTCGGCTCTCCCAAACCAGTTGTTGCTTACTCACCAAAAGCACCAAGTCCACATTCATCTGCCAGTGGTGTTCCCAGCCCAGGAAGTGCTTTAAGTCCTAAGGCCCCAACCAAGCGATCAGCAACACCAGTAGGTAACCAGCCTCCACCGCCAAAGAAAGTGTGTACTATTTCAACACCCTACAGCCCAGTGGAAAGTGATGATGATTTTGGCATGATCATCGACATGCCTCAGTCTCCCAGAAGCAGTTCGCAGCAGAAATCTCAGCGCTCACCTAGGTCAGATAGCAGGAACAGTAATACTCAGACTGAGGGTGGATCCACATCACCAAGGAGTGCTGTGGCACACTCTCCTCTAGGACAGCTTGCACAGTCACCTTTGGGAATAGGAAAGTCTCCTGCTTCAGTCAAGAGTATCGGTTCAGATAGTATCAGCAGGAGTCCTTGCAGGATAGATGATGACTTGATGGATGAAGCTCTTACGAGTTGCATCCAGACAGAAGATGTTTAGAATCCTATCACACTAGCAAACATGTCCAGCTATACCATAAGTTTGAGGAGATCATGCTCTATCAATATTTTGGTGGTTGTTTTGTAATCATTGCACTTTTGTATTTAGTAGTGTTCCAGTAAGATTACAAACAGAATTATTAACAGTAAAATGATTTCAAATTTCAATTCAAAAGTGCTTTATAAAAATATCTTTGTAAAACCTGTCTTAGATATTGGAGAATGATTAAGTACAATTTGAAATACTGGAAAAAACAACATTCGATGGAATTTATGATGTTAACTGAAATGATGAGCACTGTACAGTGGGTTACAAGAGATGATTTGTTTATGATGTTGTACATGTACAGTTTTTTAATTTCTAATTGACATAACCATTAGTTCCAATGTTATTTAGAAATATGAAATATGTCAGATTTTAAAAATCTGTCAAGGTAACTTTGTGCAACTTTTTGGTTTTTTTATTAGGAGAAAATTAATTTCCCTAATCCTTTAATTTTATTTATTCATCGATTCAAGTTTGGATTTTGCATTAGTTGCATAGTGCAGTTATAGGGTATTTTTTCTAACATCCCTTTTAACAGTGTCTTTTTAAAACATTTTGCCTCATTATGTGATCTAAACTAAATTTGTGTAAAGGTTATTGCACATTAATCTTTATGAATTTTTGAAACATTTTTCTCCACTGGTAAGCATTTTTATGTTCTTGAAAGGTCTTAATGGAATTGAAAAATAGATTTCTCAACAGTTCGGCTTGATAAGTTATCAACTAGTATGCACCAAATTCAAGGCTTTTTACTTTGTTTTGCATGACAAGCAGCAGTGACCATTGATGAATGTTCATACATGTATATTGTAAGTCATATATATCTCAGGATTTATGTTGTGAAATACATTCTGTGGACACAAGGTGCTCGTCCTCATTAAAAGTCCCATTCAGTCATGACAAGATTAACCAACTAAACAAATACAGCAGCAGCTGAAATTTACATGTACATGTAATGGCAAGAGTGAAAATGACCCCAGTGCATACTCCCCGATCTACATGTACATGTATGTGTTTTCAGATACAGTAATATGAAGCGGAGTATGCTCGACTCATTTTACTGTGCCTCAGCAATTCTTTTAGGAGTTTACAGCCTTGTCTTGGTAGACATTTCCAAGTACATGTACATGTACATAGATATGACACTTGTACATGGTTTTTCTTCTATACAAGTTGTTGTTATATTTGTAAGGCTGGTAGTATTTAGGATTGATAATTAGATTTGAGATGTTCTTGACACCTCTTTTCTGATCTCGTCTTGGGTATGGGAAATATTTTGTCATTTTTTAATTATATTTTATTATATGGTGCAAGTTCAACCGACTGGCTAGGGACAGCCACCATATATTAAAATACCTGTTAGAAGCAGAGTAGATGATTATCACAGCTCACTATTTCTAGGTCTTATCTTATTGATAGACAAAGATAATACAGCCCTTATTGTTCATTGGAAGATAACAATCTAAAATCAACTTTTTCTTTGCAGTACAGGTATATGCAACTCATCAGGACTTTGCATATGTGCTGCTAATTGACAAGCTTTTTTCCAATTAATGGTATAAACATGGATCCAGCATTGCTCTAGTATGCAGCTTGTGTGTACTGTAGATGCTCAAATAAATACGCTGTACTTTTAGGAGTTCCTTGTACATGTTCAAAATGATATTCATATCTCCTGACGTAAGATTTGGTTGTTAACATGCGATAGATCTTTTTGACAATTGTAATCAAATGAACCATACTTGTTTGCTTCAATGTTAATGAGTACATGTATTTATATAGATGTGTAAATATGATAGATACGGTAGCTTCAACATTTTGTACAGCTGTACAGTGTGCATGCATGTCATGAGATGAAGAGGTCAAAATTTAATTGGAAAAATGAAATTTGACATGCGTAATATTATTAGTAATGATCTAGTTAAATTTGTTGTCAACATCACAGCAAAGGCTGAATTTATTCTTTGGTTTAGGGAACCAGCTTGTGGAGAAAGGCAATAGACAAAAGAACCGAAGAATGGTATAAGATACATGTACATCTGCACATTTATAGGAGTATAGGTTATACATGTAGCAAGGAGTTGTTAATCATGAGATATAAGCAGCACATACCGGTACATTATTGTGTTGTTGTTAATGTATAAATTATCATGATTTGCATGCTAATATACGATAATACAGCAAGAATAAAGTGTGTACAAAAGAGAAATTTGATAATCGTATTGCATCTTTTATTCTATTTATATTTCATCAATTTACATAGAATGTATAGAGAAAAATAACACCAAGTCTCTTTATTTATTATATTATAAATTGAGGCTTGTTCAGATATGGTTAACATAAAATAAACATTACAAGACATTACATTACTGGTTTTGGTGCAGTCACACTTACACACAATCCAAGCCATAAGGCATGTATGTACTATACATGCACACTGCTTGTTAGCTAGGCAATCCTGGAGCATATAAATACATCAACACAGATGGCCAAAAATTGGTCGGTTTGGATTCAGTCCCACTATTAGGCCTAAAAAAAAAAGTTAATGACCATATCTGTTCAGGTAAAGACAATACGACACACAGATCCACATACATGGAGGCCCCACTGCAGTGGACAGGAACGATGTTTAATAGGTGGTAACATTGTGAGCTTTTATCATTCCTGCACTTCCTTGCAGGCTTTTAAGTGCAAGTGTGACTGCACCATTATACATCTCATGAATAAAATGGCAAAGAAATATAAAACTGCTTACATTGTTTTCGGTTTGTGTAAAATATGGTATTTTGTAGATAAGTTTAAAGTGTAAACAAATATTTTCACTGTTCTTCATAAGGGACAAGATATGTAGACAGTGCTGTATTGATGACGACTGAAATTTTTTTTTTTTTTTGGGGGTGCTTTGAAATAAGGTTACTTTTCCATTGTTTGAGAGTTTACAGATAAGGAGAGTATAAGGAGATCTTTCACATTTCAAGCAGTGGCATCACTGTCTTTAGATTCAATTAGGAAAAGAAACTAATGAACACCAACATACTGTATGACCTTCAGTTTTGTGAGCAATAAAACCTTGCCTATATAAACAATGTAGCGCTTATCCTTTAGGCAAGGCAATAATGTAACTCGTACACGTATCTCACATATTTCTATGTTATAATTTGAAGCTCACAACTTGAAACGAACGTATTAGATTTATAATGTGTGATGTGTTAGCTGGAGGCTGGCATACATCGGTGACACTCCCATTAGAACATACAAGTATTAATATATCTGCCTCTGTAGTATGTTCACGTACATCACTCACCATTGCACAATTTAAGAAGAAAACCTACAAATATATAACATTTCCATGTATTCTCCAGTATTTTAAATAAATAGTTTACTGTGCTGTAATATAAATGAAGTACATGTATACATGTATTGAGATGCAAAAATGAAATTTCCAAAATATCTTTATACAAAATGTTGACACGTGTGTGCAATATTATTATGAAGCTTTGAAATCATAAATTGTGTAGTGGAATTTAATGAGAAGACACATAGATATGTAGCTTTACATACATTGAACATGAATGGCAAGGTTGTACATAAAGGGGCGTTGTGGCGTGCGCCTGTAATCCAGCTAACAATGGAAGTTACAAACAGATTCAGCCGAGGACGCAGGTTCGAAACTGAGTCTTTTGGATGGTGACGTTAAAAGGTCGGTCCCCAGACGTAAATAATCACATCTGATTGATACACGTCTGTAAAAACCCAATTACACACACACACACACACGGGAGAGAGAGAGAGAGAGAGAATTGAAGAATGAACAATACCAGTGCAATATGGTATAAAGACTAACAAATGTAAGGAAGGGACCAAGGACTACATATTGGGGTGCGAAATATATGTCCATCATTTGGTAAATTGTGACGACACCCAAGCGAGGCCCACTTCAGGTTTGTCAGCATGAACTTCAAAGCTTTGGTCCACTGCTCTTCAGAGTTGAATTGGATCCTGGGTATTATAAATGAAGAAAAAAAAAGAGAGGAATGTTGGAATTGTTTCCCAAAGTGCATTGTTAATACTTCCTATGTCTTCCATTTACATGATTCCATTCAGATTGAATGCCATCGGCTCATACACGAGCCCGAAATAGATAACTCCCAAACACATCCATTATTTTCTGTTTAATCTTTTATAATTTCATAATTCCTTCATTTACTCTTTGTATTTATCTGCATTAGTTTCATGGAAGATACATTTCTGTCCATTCTGAAATTTATATCAACAATTCCATTTATATTGCAATTACTCTCTGTCTGAAAAAAAATTGTTTAATTAGCAGAAAATATTACTAATGAAGAAATCTTTTATTAAATGATACATATAATACTAGTGACAAAATCATTTCGAAATTCAAATGTAGTATTGTATTACTGTTAGATGAATTTCACATAATTTGGGCACATGGCTAATTTTATTTTGATTCTTGATAAGTACTCTTCTAGAAATATGATGTATAATACCAGTTTGAATATGAATGTTTCTTACTTTATAGAGTACGTCTGACCGGCGGCTGTATCCTCTAGTTTACCATTAGTCATCTTGTATGGGAGACAGAAGCTAGAATCTCCCCTCTCTACTTCCTCTTCTAGCTGCTGTAAACAATCCAAGAATGCCACCATCGATTGGTCAAACCTGGATAACACAAGATAAACATAAACAATCCAAGAATGCCACCATCGATTGGTCAAACCTGGATAACACAAGATAAACATAAACAATACTAGAATGCCACATCGATTGGTCAAACCTGGATAACACAAGATAAACATAAACAATACTAGAATGCCACCATCGATTGGTCAAACCTGCATAACACAAGATAAACATAAACAATACTAGAATACCACCATCGATCGGTCAAACCTGCATAACACAAGATAAACATAAACAATACTAGAATGCCACCATCGATTGGTCAAACCTGGATAACACAAGATAAACATAAACAATACTAGAATACCACCATCGATTGGTCAAACCTGGATAACACAAGATAAACATAAACAATACTAGAATGCCACCAGCGATTGGTCAAACCTGCATAACACAAGATAAACATAAACAATACTAGAATGCCACCATCGATTGGTCAAACCTGCATAACACAAGATAAACATAAACAATACTAGAAACATCCACAGATCCAATCGTCAACAGGGAAAATCTGAATATTACACAAAATCATCAATAAGATATAATATTCATCAAGAAATGCAATCATTTGATTTTCAAACTTTCATATTTAAGGACAAAGGTATACAGTAATATAATCAATCATGGATATAACATATTTATAATCAATGGAACTTGGTATTCTAGACTGGAAAAAAGATAAAATTTCTTTTGTATGTTGAAAAATATAATGGACTTTTCTTTGTTTATTTATGAGGGTAGCAATGCTATTGTATGTCCTGGAAACTAAAAGACTTAAGTGAATGACAGTATCAAAGAGATAAGACAGCTAGAGGGTGGGAGAGAAACAATTAATTACACATAATTATTCAAGCATGAATCACGAGATAAAAAGAGGAGAAAACAAAAGTTACCATGCTATAAAGAAAACAAAATCAGACAAAACAGAGAGAAAACGAGGGGAGAGTGAGAGATACATTGTAGAGTAAGTGAGGGAGCAAGAGAGATATTGAGACAGAGAGAGAGAGGGGTAACTCACTTTGTATCCCAGAAGAATCTGAATCCTCCTGAACCATGTAGTGGGAGCTGTTTTGATTTATCTGTAAGAGATTCCAGGTGTGAATGGTTGCCATATGGAACCAGACGATATCTGAAATAAAGAAACAGACAGAGAGTAGAAGCAATTATCAGGGTGGAAAGAGAGCTCTTTTTTTGTTTACAAGCTCAAAGATATCAAGAGAGAAGGCATTAGTCTATTCAATCGCTATACCTTTTTACTGATAAAAAAAAATGCTCATTCAAAATGCAAGAGAGCTTTTGATTCCCTCAAAGCTAGTAGTTTGTCAATACAAGAGAATACTATTGATATGTACATGTATATGAATGGAATATTGATGTATCATTACATCAATGATGTTTAATAAATGCAATACAATGAAGAAACGAGTGAAGGTCATTTTTCTTTGGTTCAATTAACATGCGAACACGATTATTGTACTTCGATTTCTCTCATGATCCACAAGAGTTCTTGCTTCACATGACATGATTTCATTCACTTGATGTAGCACCTGATTGTGGATGATCACATCATAACATTTACCTTAGGAATGTGAAGTTCATCTTTCTAGCGAGTGAATGAAGTAGAAGGACCGTTTGACCCCATGCTGCGTTGATCTCACTCCATTCAACAGGTACACTAGGAAGACGACCTAACCGGAATCCATTGATTGTACCAAAGTGACCATTATGCCTGAAATGTGATCACAAGTACAATATAGAGATATCACTCTAGATAATAGGGGAGGCTCAGAAAGACAGATAAGTATTCCAAGAGGGAAGGAATAGTTGACTCAAAATTGCATGCATTAATAGGATGTTCAGAGGAGGAAATTCTTTGTTTCCAAATTAGACAGACGGCTTAAGAATGTCCAAAATATACAGAAAGGGTTACAGATTTAGCTAAATCATTTCGAAGACCCAACATCTTCCATTAATTTCTTTTTAAAAGAACCTAAGTACTTCTGAATAAGGTTTTATTTTACATTGTAGTAAATTACAATACACTGCAATACCAGCAAATTTTGTAAAAAAATAATTTTGGAAATAATTGATGTATTATTCTTCACAATCATTGAACATATCAATTGTTTATTCCATTAACATGACTGGCTGCTGGCTGCTTTTCAGCGAAAATTGCTGAAAATGTAGGAACCTTCACCCGTTATATCTGGGTAGATATACCTTACCCCTCCAGAATGACAATATATTTACCATATATGGAATGTTGAGTTGAAGACATTAGTCTTGTTAAGTCTCTCTAGTTGTGTCTGTGTGTATCTCAACTGATTATCTACACTTCTCTGCTCTTCCTGAAACTCCAACAGTTGACGCTTGTACTCATTATACTCCTGCCAGTACCTACAAGGTATTCAAATAGAACAAATTGTCACCTAGCAAAAAACAATTCGGACAAGACAGATTACACAACAGGATAGTGTATATAATCCAAAAATGTTCTCTGTATGGCAAAATGATTTCTGTAACAGTGATGTTTAACAAGTTTATAAGATAGAACTAATTCTTAATGGGAGAAAATTCAATAAGTAAATGAAACAAAAATTACCTCATCTAATAACTGCTATCCAAGTATGTAATGCTTGTATTAAAATAAAAGACAATTGTGCATTTTAAAACATTACTTTCCATATTCTTTGCCTCCTTTGTCATTTATTTATAAATTTTGCATGTGCAATTCCTTTTTAATGAAATCTGCTCTATGGTGTATTTAATTTCACACCTACACAACTTCTGAACGTACATACCTTTCTTCTTCTAATTTCAATTCTTCTAGTTCACTGTGTTGTTTCTTCATCTCCTCCTGAATATCTTTTCTCTCTTGTTCAATGCCTTCTAGCTGATTGATCATTTCCCCTTCTTCTCCTTCAAGCTGAAAACATTCAAAGATTGAAAGATAAAAAAGGAGGGTCATTGATTACAACAGGTTTATGAAATGCCGCTAAATCAAGACTTGAGCAGTTTTTTCTGAACTCCTAAACTTGCTGACTTCCTGATGAGGTATCAATCAACAACATGATTCCCATTCAAATCTATTTTTAAAAATTAAGTTAAACAAATAATGATTCTCCATTCAACCAATACTAAATGGTCATTTATGGTCTAATTGCACATTATTTCTGACACAGTTCAACATAAGTCACACTCTAGTCAAAACTATAAAATAAAGAATTAATCCATTAATCAGTTCAGTTATTGACAACATGTCATTGGTCTATAGTATACTAAAGAATAATGTACAATACAGTTACTGAAAGTCTGCAACAAAAAACTAATGTTTAGCCATGATAAAATACAATCGTATGCAGCAGATTTGATGTTTGATGTTCACTGAAGATACAACTGTGAGAAGTCTGAGGATATGATGAGGGCAAGATATAATCCTGGCTTTACTCACCTTACATAGCTCCTTTTCTAGATCTTCATTGCTCTCTCCACGGCCTTCTGCTTCAGTTAGTTTCTCTAATGATTCCCTGTAATGTTTGCATTCATCCTCTGTGATCTTCAACTGTTGATCAAGCTGATCTAACAACGAATCTGTGCACTCCTTGAATTCAAAGCACAGACAGACTATGTTATAAGTAACCAGTCACTTTGAATGTTCATGGTTAATCCTAAAGTAAGGTGATGGAGCTGCACTTCAAGAAAAAAATAGCATACTGTAACTTTCTGTTGAGCATGGCGCAGATGAGCTGTACGGACCAGAAATGTATTAGAATCAATATCAAAATTATACTGATTAATTGGTAGTCAGATGTTAAAAGGCACACAGCATCTCATTGGCATCAATGTGGGTGAACCTTGTCCAAGGTCACGGTAGTAAATATGAACTTTGTATCTTATATTTCGATGTAAATTTTGCATATTCAGCTTTCAGGCTACAAGTACAAGACATATGGTTAAAGATTTGTAGATATCATACCTCACACAATGGATGATCAATATCTGACTGGCCTGACATGACATCAAATAATTGACTGGCAACCTGCAGAAGTAAGAAAATACATAATTATCTCACACTGATTACAAAGAAAATAAAAATCAAGGAAGCAAAGAGTTGCTCAGTGTTAAATAATACATGTATATATCTACATTGCTCATACAATCAATGAACAAGTAGAACAATTTACAACTAACTCTTTAATCTACATCGCGAAATGAATGAGAGTAAAATGAGAATAGTGATGAAGGAAAGGAAGTAAAATAGTAGTCAGATAGAGAGATAGAGAGATAGAGAGAAATAGAGAGAGAGAGAGAGAGAGATGGACAGAGATACATAGAGATGGATAGAGATGGATAGAGAGACAGCCAGAGACAGAGATAGAGATAGATCAAATCTAGCTTTGACATACCTTGACTCTATGGCTAAGACTTTCCATTCTACTGCTGGCTGTTTCCCCAAGGAGAGTGAAATCTTGACCACTATCATGTGATGACAACCTAATAAATATATATACAAATTAGATGTTAAAGAGGTTCATTGGTTTGTTGAGTTATTGACACATTTTCTGTATTTCACTTATTCATGTAAATCATTGTGGCTCCACAAATTTCTTATGTTACATGTGTAAGAAATGTTCTGTTACTTTTGTTTTTGCATAGATTAGAGAAAAATAACACCTGAGCATCAGCGAACCAATTTTATTGGCCTATTAGGGACTCTCCTCACAGAGACTGTTGATGTGACCAGTTGTCAGGAAATTATTGATACCAGAAGTGGCTATCATATATACAAAATATATACAAAATATATTTTTTTTAAATTAAAGCAGAAAGCAAGTTACATATACACCTACCTTGGTGCTACCACCTTGCGAGCTACCCCATCATCTCTGTTGACATCAAACGGTTCACTGCTGTCTGTACTCTGGAGAAGGGGTGTGGCCTTCCCTGAACTCCCTCCTCCAGCAATGAGAGGAGCTGTCATACACACAAACAAGACATCAATGTAATAATGGGTCATGTGAAATGTTCATGACAGGTGTAATTAAGCCATTGGTGACCAGGCACCACAAAACCACTAAAACGTTGCCTGATATGATTTTTTTATTAAAATACTTTAGGTCTGATTCTTGTATTTCGACCAAATATCAATGCAAGAGCTTATTCTATTTTAAGGTTATAGAAAATGTAAATGAAACCATTACCCAAGGTCATAAAGAAGAAGAAGAAGAAGAAGAAGAAGAAGAAGAAAACAAAGAAGAGGTAGTAGTAGTAGTAGTAGTAGTAGTAGTAGTAGTAGTAGTAGTAGTAGTAGTAGTAGTAGTAGTAGTACTAGCAGCAGCAGCAGCAGCAGCAGCAGTTCTAAGAAGGAGGAGGAGTTATGCTTACCGGTAAGATCAGTGAGGGTTTGGCTATCCACTGAGCTGAATGACTGGTCAAGCTTAAGAGGTTGGCAACATTTCTGACAGACAAAACTGACCTGAGTGGATGCTACACCAGATCGCTGGGAATCACTGCTATGGCTACTACTAGTCATCTTGGTCTGTTAGTAACAAACTTCAGGACCTGTAAACATAAATAGCACAGACTCAATACCTAAGATAGAAATGTGAATTGGCTAGTTCCTATACAATGCTGCACTAAGGTCTATCTTTATAGATTCATACCAAACACTCTACGAGACTGGAATCTACTTTCCCTGAATTAAAAAGCCAAAACACAACGCAGGGTTTCAAAGTGCGATTAGAGAATAGTTCTAAGTCACATTAGGGCACGCATTGGTATTTCGTGATCGATTCAACCCTACCGGGCTAACTCGGCCTCGCAGTCCTCAAGTCCAAGTTAGCCCGGATTCTGCATGTAGCATGGAAGAGAATTCCACCTCTGGACGCTAGTGCTTTCAGGCGAGAACACTGATCATGATTTCATAAACAATCATTATCAGAAGTTTAACGTCAATAAGTTTAAAAAGTTTAAAAATCTACAGCATTATTTGGAAAGTTGAAGAAATACAGAAAAGAAGCAGCAGAGTAATTAGTAATCACATTTATTCTCCTGCATAATATTCACACTCGACTCTCAGGATGAGAAGAGTCTGTTTAGTCTCTCGTCAGTAAGCCACAGTACAGGTGCACGGCCGAATTGCTAATTGGGGGACCCAATCCCTAACAAGGCCTAAGGCCATATTGAGAGACTGTCCAAGTGACAAGTCTCCTCAAATTGCATAATATTGAAGATTTAGTAACAATTTAGCTTACAAAGGGACAAGAGAAACAACACCAACAAACAAGGCAGTATTCCAAGCCAAACTTTTTCCTCTCTGGATGACGTCAGAAATCTCAGAATCATAAGTCTTTAACTTGAATTTTAAGACATATTAACACAAAATGTTAATTTAATTGTTAATGTTATGAAAAACAACAGTAGATCAGTAGGGGCGCTGGTCCGAGAATGAGGATCCTCGTAAACGCGAACAAATTGCGTCCTAAAAAATAAGGCTCGTCCGCGAAAATTTTTGCAGAGTTTTTTTATATTTTGCGCTCTGCGGTTTTCGGGTTCCCGATAAGTATACTTCTTCTGTCAGAAACAAATTTAAGACGCCCTCTATTGATTCCCAATTTTTTTCTTCTTGAATATACCTTGAATACCAAAGCTTCTGGAAGAAAGCCGTCTCCAGCTGTCTAGCTTCCAGATCTAACTTCAAGGGGAGGGTGTCCCAGCTTCTGGGTCTTGCACCATGGTCATTTTACGTCTGCATCTTGCTTGCTGGGTCACATCAGGATTGTCGTAGTTGGAGTGTCTACTGGGAGAAGGGTGAATCATATTGCTCCTTCTTCCAGTGTTTGTCAAGTCTGGCTTTAAAGCTGTTCACTGAGGTTGCAGATACTACAGACTCAGGGAGGGAGTTCCAGTCGTTGAGGACCCTGTGGCTAAACGAGTCTTGCCTGAGTTTGGTGTTGCACCTGGGTTTGGTTAGTTTGAATGAATGCCCTCTCGTTGTTGAACTGATTGCAGGTGTGAAGCATTATGTAGAGTCCAACCTGTCAATGGTCTGCATCAACTTGAACACCTGAATCATGTCTCCTCGGCGGCGGCGGTGGCTGAGCGAGGGAAGCTTCAAACTCTCTAGTCTCTCATGGTAGCTTTGGTGTTTTATCTCTGGTACCATTTTTGTTGCTCTTTTTTGTACTTTCTCTATGGTCTTTTCGTCCTTCACATAGCGAGGGTGCCGGATTACATTGCCATATTCTTCTATTCATCGTAGGTCTAACGCACTCCAGCAAAGCATAGAGAGTCAATACTGCGTATGGACCTCTAGATCTAGCGCTGTACCATGTGCTAGTAATACTAGGCAGAAATTTCACACGTGAATAATCAATACACTTATAACACACAAATGCACACATGCATGCCGATAAAACTGTAACTTGTGTAAGCAAGTTTGACAGTGCATGGACTCATGATTTTAATTTTTAAAAATTAAATTATTCTTTCTAACATCGGCGAGTTGAAAAAATTGTATCAGTTTTTGCGCATGCATGGTATAGGTATCGTGCAGCGCGTGCGCGTAATACCATAAACCCCATAAACCAGGCATAGGAGAAGTTTGCATAATTTTTGACTGATAGCTTCAGTTTGAGGTGCAGAGCGAAAGCGTAGAGACGGTACTGAGCGACGACGTCGACATCGAAGCCCTGAACAGAGGATTCCCGATGTCGGATGTGATCCAAATTCAGGTGGAAAATGCAATATATGATTATGATTAAAATTAGTAAAAAATTGGGCTAAAATTCCTTTGATAAGATTGGATATGAAACTGCTAAAAAAAATGGATACGAAAGTCGAAACTACAGTCTACACAGTACACTAGCGCCGTTTTTACTGCTAATTAGGGCGGTGTCATCAATTGTCACTGAAGTACGGATTTTGAGTGAAATCAGTTTAGTTTTGTACAGTGGTGTTTGAAATGTTGAGATCAATAAAACAGGTTTTAATACACAGCTAGGATAGCGATGCAGCTATGTGTGGTCTAACGCGTAAACGATCTAGATCTAGTCTATTCCCCATTCGATCTTGCTTCTTTCTAGTTTTGGACAACACGAAATCGGGCGTACGGGAATGTGTGAAAATAACAACACTGCGTTACTCCAGATGGCCAGATTAGCACAATCGGAGTAGATTTTAACTTTCAACATCTACTTTATAGCATGTAGAATACATATCGCGACAAATT
The DNA here is from genome assembly GCA_037976565.1 of Mesocentrotus franciscanus. NCBI lineage: Eukaryota > Metazoa > Echinodermata > Echinoidea > Camarodonta > Strongylocentrotidae > Mesocentrotus > Mesocentrotus franciscanus. The sequence goes on along the minus strand of CP137668.1, from coordinate 42,494,895 downwards.
TTCAAGTAGAATATCATTGCTGCGTTTGAAACATACTCACATTAATTAATTATGCCTGGGCAACGCAGAAATCCAGTCTCTGGATCTGGATTGATTGCTGAGTTTTACTGAAGTAAAGTAAATGCTATGAAAAGATATATGAAAAGATAGTCTACTCTCTTTCCGGAATGCTGATCCACACATATACTGACTACAATATTTGATAGAGTTAACTATCTTGTAAATGATTCTTCTAGAGCCACAAGGTTGCTCTATTTTAGTTGGGGGTTATTGCCGCTTATCACTCACAGGATCAGGAGGGATGAAAATCTCATGTCCCTAGTCTTATGGTATGCATCTCAATTAAACAAATTACGTATCACCTACTACTATGTATCAATATATATATTTCATTTACATACGACTTTATTCAATGCATAAAAGACAGCAACCGAACAATCAATAAATTATGGTGGGCGGGGAGCACAACCCCTATTATATAAATGAATCCTTCCTCCGTTCAATTTGTAAACATCAATGCAGCGCTCGCTTATATGGCAGTGCTACTCGATGAAGTAGTCCGAGCCTCAACGACTAGGCCAGGCGACTGGAGCCGGGTGGCTAGCTGTTCAAGATATGCTGGTAGACTCGACTAGCGACTGACTGCATGCAGCCGCCGCGCTGCTAGTGTAGTTCTAATGTTTGTTGATTCCATGGAGATGGCGGTGGTGGTGTGTTCAATTTAGATGAGCAAAGTCAGCTTCCTCAAAGCAGACTGAATATTTTCTGCTTTTTTTGCAGTTGAGCTCTTGAGGTAAAGTAACTTTTTACCATTTTGTGTTCTTATTTACAAACGTGGAATATTAATTACAACTAGTACAAGAAGACTCGGACCTCGACCTCTCAGTCTCACTCAGTCTCAGTCTCGCTGCATTGTCACGTCAAGTTGATGATTAATATGCAGTTAAACAATAATATTTGAAAACCGCAGGAGGAATGGCAATCAATCCAAATTTGAATTCATCCACTGGCACTGGGGCAGCATTTCACCAATCGATCTGTCTTACAACATGTAGGTAAAAGTTCACTGACAACCCGTTGTAATTCGTTGAAGGTGTGTATTAAATTTAACACATGTTTCAAACTTTCAATGCAATGTCTGCACGTCATGAACTTGTAGTTGTACTATAACAGTAACACCGGTCTTGTGAAACGTTGCCTAGATCTGGAATCTAGTAGACTATTGGCATCATGTTATGTGTCGCATCTCATGACTTGTCCAACGTAACCTGTCCAACGTAACCTGTCTACCTGATCTTAACATGCATTTCCATCTTTTTTTTTCTTTCTTTAATTAACAAAAAATGTTACCATGCACTGCCACTATAGGCTTGAAATTGGGATCAAGATTTGGTGATCTTTGATTTCAGTTTCTTTCAAAATTACAAAAAATAAATATCAACTACACCACCCCTCTAACAGAAAATGAAATGAGATAAAAATTAACAAAAATAAAAGTGAAGTCGGATAAAAAAATTAATAAAAAAAAAACGGAAGTGAAATCTATGAATTAGAGTCATATTGGCTAACTGTAGTCTGTACTTTAACTCCGTGTCAATAATATCACATTCCAGGCAATATGAATGTGGTAAGTATGATTAGCTTACTATAAATGTAATTTCATGTTCATGAAACATTTTCATAATCCGAGAGTAAATTAATACATTGTGATCCTGAGTAATACCTCTTTTGTTCCCAACAGTGACAACAGTAGGTTAAACCATGATTAAACTAAGGAAAATTCCAATCTGCAATCTTTTTCTTTAGCAGCCACCATACATGGGATTTCTACTTTTTCTAGTATAAAAAAGTGGGGAAGGGGAAGATGCTCAGTTTGCATTAGATATCAACTACAACTTTGAAAATTTATAAATCTCACTTTCTCTCATTTTCTGCTTTTAATAAACCAGAATAAAGCAGAATGGACCGTGAACCTGGTCATCTACCGTTTGCTGTGAAAGACAAGGTCTCATCTCTTATATGGATCAAGATGGTGGCCATTGGCAATGCAGGGGTGGGGAAAACATGTATCATCAAGCATTTCTGTGAAGATAAAGTGAGTTATTTCTTATTTTGTTGTTTTTGTTGATTTTGGTGTGCCTATGTCTTTCAGGCTTTTAAGAGGGCTTCAAATTCAGGGCTGATTTGTATTTTGTGTTGTGTTGGCTAAAGGAGTCATACATTAATGTTTAGAGCAGATGTAATCAGGGATTTTTTAAAAATAACAAACGGTATCATTTATTTAGGCATTTGTTGATAAATTCCTTTCAGGGTCTTTCAAACTTCATACCTATTTAAATTTATTTCCCTTGTATTTCAGTCTTAATCTCCTGTTTCTCAAATTCACAATGTGAGCATTAGTGAAACTTGTCATAAAAATGGTACCATTTTGTAGCCTCCATTTTTTGTTTTGCTTTGTTTTCATTTGCTGATCATTAAGGCATGTAAAAAGTAGTACACTGTACTCCAATACATATGACCAATTTATGTGATCACATTTGACATTCTATTTTGTTTGCTATCAGTATGTTCTGTAATTTTCTATGTGACAACCTTCTTTGTGTTTTCTTTGTTCAGTTTTCCCATGGTTATCAACCAACAGTTGGAGTGGACTATGGCTTCAAAATACAAAATATATCAAATGTTGATTGTAAGTGGTTTTGTTTCTCTTATGAAAATCAGGAATTTAAATTATTTTATTACAGATGTGGAATACTCTTGGTTATTTTTTAAAGCACATTGCATTGTATGTTCATAATTCATATTATTTATTAGCAATACAACATTAATAAAACATTCTATTAGAACATCTCTCTGAAACAAGATTTTAATCACAGTACAATTTCAGAAAATCTGATGTTTTACAAATCACTTTTGTAGTGATTATGATTATCTTCTTTCTGAAGTATTGTTTTAAAGAGGAAATTCAATACTGCATATTAATTATGTTGTGAGCTGTAGGAATTCTGTAAAAAACAATGGTCTTTAGAATGACTTTAACTTAAATAAGATATGATTGCAGATTGACGAAATATAATAACACAGCAATTTATTTATAGATGTTTGTGTTTTTCTTTTGATTTCACAGTGAGAGTTCATCTATGGGATTTATCGGGTCATTCTGATTACCAGGAAGTAAGGAATGAATTGTTCAGTGACACACAGACATGCTTCTTAGTGTTTGATGTGACAAACAGACATTCCTTTGACAACCTAGAATTCTGGTTGAAGGAATTGAACAGGTACTGCACATCACCAAGCCATGTTGTGGTAGTAGCTAACAAGGTAGGTTCATGATTTTTACTTCTTATTACTAAAGATCACTCTAATTCCAGTACCTTACTAGAAAATTGAACCTTCATAGTTAGAAGCTTTTAATTTAATAAAATACAAAATGAAACTTTTTGTTGCATGTTTTCAGAGTTTTACATGGGGCATAAATCTGGTCTGAAGTGAAATACATACATGAATTAGTTTAAAATGCAATCATTGCAAAGGAACAATGAAATGTATATTAGTAGGTAATTCTTCACAATGATTAAAGAATATGATGTAACAAATCTGTGCTGTAATAGTTATAATAATACTGATAACATTAATGATATTTTACATTTATTAAGCATACATTACCATGTGCTCTTTCTTGAATTGGAAGGGGAACTACTTTAAAGTTCAACTATGTTCCACACAAATGGCCAGCATGCACGTTATCATTTAGTTAGGATATTCTAGGGAAGGAAATGTAGCCCATGATACACTTTGCATCGATCCATTATGCAATGAGCTTTTTAGATGAAGTACTTTGATTTCATTCAAGTTTATTGTAAATTTCTTCAGATTGATATCAAGGCAAAGCGTGTGGTACAGTCAGATGAAGCAATGAGATGGGCTGCTGGTAAGAAAGTTAAGTAAGTAATGTTTCAGCATCATAATCAGCATCCTTATATCCTAGATAAATGTAAATGACAAATTCTTTTGTAGAGTCGGAGGAGGTTACTGTTTTTCCCACAAGAGAACAGAATTCTCTCAGTTTTTCTGTGATAGAACATTTTTTGAGTTTTGTCAGGTTTCTCCAGTATTCGTCATTACTATATACATCAACTCTTCTCCTGAAATCTTTTTCACAAATATTGATCCTTCATTTCATTCATATTCCATTTGTATTGTACTTTATTATGAATATTAATGGTATCATTTAAGTAGTCAAAAATTGTTAATGCTTGAGAGACTGTAGTTTCATAATAAGTTTATGTTCATTTACAGATACTATGAGACTTCAGCCTTTAATGGTGAAGGAATCACAAGAATGTTTGCTGAAATTCTTCAAGAAGTGATGACAAAATCCAGTCATGGGACAAGATGACACACTCACATGGTTTCCTATATCTTAACCTGACTGGAAAGATGCAAGTCAGCTCGGTCGATAAGAGCATCTGCCTGTCAATCAAATATTATGGATTTGAGTCCAGGGTCCACTCAGATGACTGAAGCCATCATTGTGTGTTTTCATGCTTCTCCTCTGGTCCACATACAGGCTAGGTTACAATGGAAACACTTCATTCCCTGTACAGGACGTTCAGTGAAGGCATTTGTGTAGGACAGTCACCACCTATACATGAGCCACATGGTATTCGGTGTCCATGTGTACCGGTATTGCATCATAATTCACTGACACCAGATTTAGTTGAATTACCAATTAATGTGTCTGTGTTTGCAAAGATCGGTGAAGCAGTGAACCTGTGGTCCCACCAGAAAATATTCAACATGCCTTCATATCTTTAGAGTGAGGGAAATTTGATATCATGATGAGAATTGCTGAAGGCGTTAGGCTAGGGCACAGTGCATTATGACACAAGACCATTCTGTTGTGAAAGTGCACTCTTGGTGATTGACAACACCTGTCATGGTCAACACCCGAATGGTGTCGAATTCCGCGTGAAAACTCACCACTATGAGACTTTAAGAACTCAAATACACTCTTTGTGAAAGCATAGGGGAGGAGAGACCTGAGATTTGGCACAGTGATCAACTATTAAATCATGATGATTTCGACTTCAACTCTATAGATATGTGCATTGTAGCAAAGGTGCATATTTTTATACTTTTGTACTCTTACTTAAAACCATATTATCATGGATGCAATGTAGATCGTGAGAGTAATTTTTCCCCACTGCAGATAAAATAGAAATATGCTTTGTTTTGCTTTGAGTGGTGTGGCTGTCCCTTATGTATAGTGACTGTACAGAGACTTGGGTGAGCTGTTCCAGTTTGTTTGAGGGCAGAAAATTTTGATGACTCCACAAAAGTCAGAAATGAAATGAATAACATTCGTTGTGAAGAGGTGGAGGAAGAGAGTTGAATAATCTTAGCTACATGTACACTGTTTACTGATCACTTTGTGGCTTTGAAGATTATGTCATAAATTATAGTAATTATGAAAATGTATTTCTAACAGAATTGCACATATTTATCATGAATTGGTAAACATGTTGTCACGGTCATTAAATTAGTTGAATTGTTGACTAATTGCCTGAGAATGTAATTGGAAGCCTTTGGAAAACTATTGTTTATGAAGCAACAATGGATTTTGAATTTCAATAATGACAAATTTCACAAGTCAGATAAATTCATGACTAGCAAGAATGGCGCAATATTATAAATAGTAAATACTGCTTTAATTTATTTTTGCAGTCCAGTCAGGCAATATATTTGATCCCTTGGTTCATTACTTACTGTCATTCAGAATCATGCATTGCAAATATACATGTTTGTGAAACATTGATTAATTGTTTAAACCCAAAACATGGTAAAATTATGAAGAATAACTTATATCAATATTCAGCTAAATTGGTATGTGATAAACATGTGTATGTCAACATAGCTGAAATTAAATATCTTTGTAATTAAAGTTCAAGTCTTTCAATGGAATGTGAGGTACTGTTTATGTTATATATGTATTCAGTATAATCGATTAAAGTGTGTGACATTTAACTATCACAGGTGGTCATTCAACCATCAAACATTGTTTATTAAAGACACTGTCGGAAGTTAAAAATGGAAGAGATGAATTAAACAGAAATCAACAGAAAGCGTACGGTATAAGCCATAGATTACAATAATGTCATACTAATTTAGTGTCTGTCAGAGGAGTAACAGTTCTCTGAAAACTTGGAATTTAAAGCTGTGAAAATCAGACTTTGTCGACCTAAAAACTAGCTATCAACTTGATGACATCTTACGTGGAGTATGCATATCGATAATAACTTTGCTTTAATTAAGCACAGCTCATCACCTCAGCTATATAGGCGAGCTTATCGGGTCCACATGTTATGTCCTCGCCCTAACTGCAGCAAATTTGACCCCTGTTGACCCTTAATTTGGAGGGGTGCGGAAAATGAGGTTTTAATTGCTTTTGTGCAGTACTGAAAGGAAAATATTTTTATTTCTCTATATTTTTATTTTACGTTCATTCAGCTTTCCATTGATATAAAATTGTATTTACATTGGATAGGGTCTTCAGAAATGCATAGCTGCTAACCATTCCCATTGCTTGGCTTTAACTAATGTTATGGATGTTGGATTTCTCTCTTTTACTGAAAACTTCTTTGTAAAAAGTATACAAAGTAGACTGTATTCAAGTTTTTGCTTTGAAAGATTGCTACTTTTTCCTGTGAAAGGCTGGCAGGTATGAATATGTCTTGTACTATAAGATTAGCCTCAATTGACATGCAAAACAAATAAAGATACACATGATAGCCTTTGGTATTCTTTACCATGACATTGCTTTTAAAAAACACTAACATTTTATGCATTAGATTTTGGCGCAGTTTTGGTGTGTATTAAATGAGTAATCAACATTATGATTTGTACATGAGAAAAGTTGCTCCAGCTTTGTTGGTTGTACCTGAAAGCTAAGAAAGCATGACTGCTCGTAAGTAAGCAACCAGGGGCCCGACAGCTTTAAGTCCTCTTTGAGGGACTTGGTAATGAGGATCAATGCCTTAACAAAGCATTAGTGCATTGACTTGGTTTTGAACCCAGGACCTCCCGGTTACGAGACCACTGCTCTACCACTGAGCGATTGTACAGATATTTCTTATATCTTGTTCCTGCTAAACAGGATTGCTGCATAATAAGTTAGATAACTTAGTTAATTAGGTGTCCAATATGAAATTAATGTTAATTTCTATATTGTCAATTAACAGGTCTAAGTTTAAACATGACATCCAAGAGCTGCATTTATTACAACTAAATATCAGTATTTTAGGAAAACACATCCCAAATGATTGTGATTGGCAACTGTAATGTGCCTATTACAGTGTTGTATCACTCTTATTCTTTCCACTCAAACACAGCAGAGGTTACAAATTTGACCCTGTAATTTTCGGAGATACATGTACCTACAACCCTCTTGAATCTAGTTGATGCCCAGTCCCTGATCGTTTTCTTTTCCCATTTGTTAAAAAGAATTGGCTGATATCTGTAATAGTTTGTCACTTTGTCTTTCTTACAGATTTTTATTTTGATTGTTTTAGACACTAGCTGTCATGGTATTAAGTTGAATTATATATATTTGTATAAAAAGAAAGCCTTAACAAAAAATAAAAAAGTACATTTTCTGTATTCCTAGAAATCTCTGTGTAGTGTCTGTAACTGGAAAAAGTGTATCTACGTTTTCGCCTGGAGATTGTTTAAAGATACTATGTCCCTTTTGCAGCCAACATCAAATTCTGTAGAACTTTGCAGGAATTATGAATATGTCATGTATGTCCTATCTGTGAAATTTAAACGTTAGCAGTGTCCTAATATTCAAATTATGCAAGGAAACCCGTTTACTTGCTAGACTTCACTGTCAGACACTATTGAGTGAGTGACTGACTGGCTTTTTCATCTTTGGTAATAACATACATAAAATGAGCTGTAAAGGGTACATGAGCATTTGTCTACATCAATAACCCACTTCTTGTAATGGCCAAAATTAAACTGATTGAATCTTTGCGCAGCACAAAACGTACGACCATTCGGTACAATGGTCTGAAAAATCAGACTATTACTTACTGGCTCTATAGCTCCTAAGTCGATTTGACAACTAATAGTCGTTATTTTCCCACTTAAAGACATTTTCAAGCCCCCTTTTTTAGGGAAGTTCTAAATTAGTATTGTCTTTCAAATGCCATTGGAATTTAACCTTTTCATTTTTTGGCCTGCAAATGGGACATAGTACCTTTAAAAGGTTATGGTGGATGCTTTGTTTCTCTCTCTTTCTGGGAGAGATTTTAAACTACTAAGCGAGCAGACATAATTGCCATCCTCCAAATATAAGACTTGGGGAATGGAACTATAGCTATCACTGTATCTAGTATAAGAGATAATTGAAAAGAATGAAGAATGAATAAACAGCAAAAACAAATAAATAAACTAATGAAAAAAATGAAATAAACATACTATAACAAAAGTATGAATGAAATATTTAAAACAAACAAAATAAAGAATGAAAAAAAAAATGCAAAAAAGGATTGGGTCTCACTATGTTGAACGGGCTGCAAGCCGCCGCCTATTCACAGGCGCTATCCCACTACTGCTCCACACGGGGACTTTTGCCTGCTGCGTTTCCGCCCTGGGCCAGTACGTCCCTCCTTAGACGACCTGGTTGGCCAGTCCTCCGACCAATCAACCATATCGATGCCGAGCTTAGCGCGGACGCCCGATCGCCATAGAACAACGACATACAGGACTCCCGCTCTCAAGCGATCCACCAACCCCGACCTCCAAGTAGCTGGATTACAGGCGCACGCCACAACGCCCGGTCGAATGTCGAGTGCGAACATAGAGTAATATAGATGGGATATGAATATTCATTAGCTTTCTCTTTGAGTTGCTTTTCCTGTAGAGGGCGCAGGTGTGTGTCTGTGTGTTTACGTAGAGATCTTATGTTTAATATTTTCCCCTCAGAATATGCCTCTATTTTTCTTCTTTTTTCATCAGTGGACATTATCCTGATTGAGACCGAGATTGTATAGTTTAACTTAAATGATAACACCGACCCAAAACAACTAATGTTTGATGAAAACATAATTATGTGTCATATGAATGATATTTTGTATATAATATATATATATATATTATATATACATATACATGTAATAGGCCGACCATTGTCAGATAAATATATTACCCGAAATGATTTTTTTTTCAATATTCTTTATTGATTCCTTTCATACATAAACAATTCATCTTGAATACAATATCCAAGGAGCAGTAAGAACAGAAATAAAAATAATTGCACGTTTATCTCAGCTATACGACAATCCACCTTGGTTATATACACTGAGAACCAATTAGAAGAAGAAGAACAAAATAATTGCACGAAATCTATTATAATTATAACCCCCCCCCCCTCCCTTAAATTTAAAAAAAAAATGGTTGAGGATGATTAGTATCACTCATAGAGATATATCTCTATGGTATAACTCTACCTTACACACGATTCCTAAATGTATTGGCGCCCTCTATAAGAATGTAGAATGTTTCCAAATCGCTGCCTATTAGATTACCTGCCATTTATTTGATTTCGCTGACATATCCCGAGATGATCAGTTTACAATGTGTAATACACGATTCTTCCAGGGATTTAGAAGGGCTCCCTATAGTGCAGAGAGCTAGGAGACTTTTAGGCAATGAATTCTCTATTATATAAGAAGACGGCAATTTTTAATATTATGCCTATTAAAATATTATGACACACCTTTAAAAGTATTATAAGTTTAAGAAGGTTTAGTGTCTATGGGAAGAACTTCCCTGTCAAACAGGAGTTGATTTTAAAAGGGATCCACAGAAAGAAGCAAAAGCATAGCATAGTTTTGATATAGGTCGAAGATATACGGTTCATTTCCAATATCAATAATTCTTTCATCTCCCCCTTTCTTTTCTAATGTCTCTCTCTCTCTCTCTCTACCAAGTTTAAGATTATGTATCATCATTCTCTTACTATACAAGTCTCTCTAACATAAACACCCCTCTCCCTCACACACACATTCTTTCTTTCTAAACAGTTAATACACAGTACAAGCGCGCAAACACGCCCACCCTCATTTACACACACCCTTACCCTCCCACGCGTACTCATGCAAAGTTGATCTCTCGCTACTTGTCTTACCAATGAGACTGTTAGTAATAATCATTCGAGATTTTGTATTTAACAATTAATAAGTCATGTTTTCATAATCATTTTCGACTGTCCTACTGCCAATCGTTTCAGTTGTTCAGTACATAGTCAAAGCAATGAGAAAGACCGTCACCATAAAACATATGGACACTTTGCTACTCTGATTGCGGTATAGCTTATATAGCGAATAGATAATTAAATACGTTTATTAGGGGCATAATAAGATGTGATGAGACCGGTTCAAACTAATTTTAAAAATAAAAGTTTACAATACAGAGTATATAGCGAAACAATGGAATTGCTATATGACGACGACGCGTAAAGGCTTTAATCTTTCACAAATTCAGACTGGAAAGGAAATTAAGGTAGTAAAAACTAGTAGGGGTAAATTTCCTTCCTTCACTCTCTCTCCCCTCTCCTTACATGTACTTTGTTGTCTCCTCCCTTCCCTCCCTCTTTCTTTCTTTCTTACCTTTTTTTTTCTCTTCTGCCTCTTGTACCATTCTAACCTCCACGCAACATGTGCAATTAGCGCCTACTCAATCTTGCTTATATAATTTCATCATCCTTTCATAGTCTTTCTGATTTTTTTAAATATACATTATTATAGGCCTCTCATTATTTTCATGTATATTCGTTCAATTATAATTATGTATCGTATTTGTATAATTTGTTATGTTTATTATGTTTGTGTTTTTATTTATATATGCACAGACTTGCAGAAGAACAGCCATTGGCTGAAGCAAGTATCTCCGTGCTGAAATAAAATAAAATGAAATGAGATGGAGAGGTTTCGTTCTCGATGAGTTCATAGATCTTTTCCTCAGCAGTTCATGTAAGGACCACCCTTTTCACTCGTCAGACCTCGTAAACCTTGCCACCCCTCCCAAATTTCTTGACATAATATATTTCCATCTCAGAAATTTTCACAACATGCACGACCCTGCTCTTCTTATTCTACACGTCACATCGCAATCATGTCAATCAAAGAAAACATTAAATACAAGAAATCTGAGCAAGAAATTATCGTGTCAGTGGACGTTTTATTTTAGCAGTAATATCATATAAAACTCTGAAGAACATATACACTCATAGCATAGCCTAAAAGTACTTGTATTTATTTCAATGACATAACAACAAGCGTGCGAGTCTCTTAGCGAGACTACGCTAAACATAAGAAAGATTCAACCGTTTGTTACCGAAGGAAAACAAAGAAACCATGTCTAGAATGTTCCTCTCCATTCAAATGTATAGCCTGACTTATGCAAGGTTTTGACATATTGATATACGATATCCTTATTTCAGATAGTATAATTTTTTTCGATTCCTTGATTGATATTATATAAAAATGATTCCGATAATCTGAACAATTTTATCCCGTAAAAAAAAAATCGTTCCCCCAATAAAGCAGGTTTCATGTTTTAATAACTTAAATTCTGTTTCGATATTTCGGGGGCTGCGCATTAAAGATGATATCACTTTCTCGTTCAAAATTTGAACGTAATTAAATACATTTACTTTCGGCACATGTATACGTAGAAAAATAATAACTTTATTCTGATAGTTTTCTTTCTCTCACACTCTCTCCGATATACGATTTTGTATAAACGTGCTCAATTTTGCACACATCTGTTTCCATATAAAACAAGGACGACATTGCACTAAATGTTGAGATGCGATAGTTTACGAATAGAATCATCAACACCATGTATAAATTGTATATAAAGATTAAAGCATCTACCACAACAGACAACATCCATTACACATTATGCGGCAGAAACATTTAAAGTGTGTTCAAAATAAAATTCGAATGTATAACCTAGTTGGAGTATTGTTCAAATTCAAAATAACCACAAAAGAATAAAAACAAATCTTGCACTAGATGGGTAATTTACGTCTATGATTCATCGTGCAGTGTAACTATCATGGGAAATTAATTTGTGTTAATATCTCACATCAAAAATAGCACTCGAATTTAAAACGCAAAATTGCTACAGTAAGAGATTCACAGATTTGATTTCCACTACTTTCACATTATAAAAATATACACCGGTGTTCAAGTATCCAGATAACAAACAGATTTTGGCAGTATATGATTCGTAACAGGACTTTCAGCAAAGTAATTGCATTTTATCGTGTTATAAGGTCGAATAGTGTTACGCAAGAACGCATAGACATCTATCAAAATGTGCTCACATTCATAATGCATTTCAAAAAAAGACACAACGGCTAAAAGTTAAAAGTATTGTCTATACTGACATTGAATTATTGGCCGTTCATTCTCCCTAGATATGATTACGTCATCTTTCTCACTTTTGAGACATGGTAGGGAGTTAACGGTATATGCTACCCAAATTATCAAAACAGTCATAGGCCTACAAAGATTTGTCTTCATCTAAATAAGTCATTGAATATGCATTTTTGTAACATCCACAGAACATGTCCACGTTAGCAATAATGTAAAAAGACTGCAACATCTCCTGTTTTTTCATCTTCATAGCAAAATGGTATAAAATGACTATTCTACAGAACCAGTAAGAATTCAGTGTCAAACAGGCAGTGGACCTGCCAATAAGCATGTCTACTCGTGCAACATCATATCCTCCTCTTTTCATCCTCAACAATCGGTAAACAAAAATGTTTTCGTAAACAAAATGTAACAAAGTTTATATGTATAATGAATATTCATGTATCTCTTTTCGTATACATAATAATTAGCACATTTCAGTGATCATAGCATAGACATCGTGTACTGCAATACATTACTTAGTATCTTAACTATAAAATTATCTACAATCTCACGTTTTCGTGTGGGTTTCCACAACACCTCATATTTCCATATTTACAAGAATATTTTTCGTTAGTCATTAGAGGTTTGCAGCTTTGTACAGTGATGATCATGATACTCTTTTTGCACATCTAAACTTCTTTCAAAATCATAACCTTTGGTGTAAGTATAGATTTATAAAGAGGTGCTACTCTAAGTTCCCTAAGAATATACGTTAGGTAGTGCAAAAAAAAAAAAGATATGTTTTATGGGTACTACACTAGATCATTCTACAATACCTTACGACATATATTGTGTGCTTTTTTCTTTGAAACAATACATACAGCTGCAAATTGGCAACGCTTACAAATGTCCTTTTTTTAAATCCCTACTTACTGACATATCCTTTTTACAAAGCGTTTAATCAGCTGCTAACTAACAATTTAACTACTTTTATTTTCATCTTTACATCGTGAATATACATGAGAAATCATGCATAATGATTTTGAACTAGCGCTACTTTTTTGGATAAAGAATCCTTGAGGATCAATGCAGCAGCCAAAAAAATAAATAATAACGTATCAAACCGCTAAAATGTCCTGTAGAAATTTGGTGAAACTGAGATGTAATTCTGCATGAGCTCCTGAAAGACCGGTAAAAGTAATGTTTTTCATAATATATCTCCTGTTCAAATCAATCTAAACCTTTTTAATTTACGACTTGTAAGACTGTTTCCCCGTACAAAAATACATGTGTAATTTACGACTATTTTTCTCACGAACCCGTCCTAAATACAATAACAGAAAGAGAGTAGAGTCATCAAAATGAAATAGTACGCCTGACTAACTAATTATGAGTGTCATCTCATAGCTATTTAGTGACATGTGTTTCTATGTGTTTCATAGAAAAAACATGAATTTGCAATTATTTATTCTTTCATAATTCAGATGTTTTACAAGTCAATCCTAGATTGCACTGTAACAAGTTAAAAATAAGTTTTTCATGATATATCCGACATCAGAAAATTGATTCCCACATCACAACTACATTCTTGCAAAATAATGCTCTGATTTTGAACATATTACCAGCTAAATTGTAGTTTTCCAGGTCGTCACAAATTGTTATTGATATAATCGTATAAATTTGATAAAATTTAAGCGTATATTATCTAAAGCAATGAAATTAACTTGATTTCCTTGCTCTTTGATAATTATGTGAACATGGTAAATATATAAAAATGTAGAATGGAAGCTAGTTTCCCCCAATGAATTTATTATATGAGAACTTTCATGCTTTCTTAGTACAAATTTGTTCACATGATTCTTATGTGCTCAAAAACAGAAGAGGAAGGTAAAAAGGGAAAAAAAGTAAGATTAACCGCAACATTTATAATGAGTAATTTATCTTTATGGAGAAATACGGTTTACATTGACAGAAATAAAAGCATAGAAATGTGAGTCTCATCTCAACTTTAGAACATTTATAATTACTCTATTTAAATAACCGAAGGTGCAAACCTATATATAATTTATTCACAATCGTGTATGACAATATAAACGTAAAGCATAATTGTTTGTACTGTGAGAATAGTAAAACATGTCAATCAACTAATGTGAATATTTTGTTGGCTCAGAAGTCAGCCTTTCAGAGTAGAAATATCGAGTATTTCTTGAACCCAGAGTTAATAAGGCAAGTTAGGCTCATAAGTTTTTTCGATGGTGCCAGGTACGGGGGCGGCACCTTCCACTTTGAGTGCGCATAACCTCTGGCGTCCCTTCTTGCTCAACACACGAAGCTCAGGGAGCTGCATCAACATCCGGGATAGGAAATTGGCTCGCGTTTGCGCACAAGTGTTGTAGGTCACGTGATCGTTGAGACAGCTAATGATTCTGTTTTGCAGTTGACTCACTTTCTCTGGTTCTTTTAATCCGTGTCTCTCTGTAAGAGTAAATGAAGGAAAGAAGGAGAATAATGAGAGATATTCAATTATAATCCAAGACCCTGCTATGACTTTCTACTATAAAGTGTAAATAAACGGAACACTTTTAATTAATTAATTTATTCATTCATTTTTTTTTTAAACATCAATTATTTTGCCATATAATATACCTACATCAGATTATACAAAAAAATCACAGCTATACTTTACATTTTGCAATGTCATTTCAATCTAAACATTTCGTTTATTTGGGGGGGGGATACAAATCAGACACAGAATTATATTTTGTTTATGTTCTTATTTCAATGTCATTCTCTCTATATATTGATTTAGACGAACATTTAAAAAATGCAAAACGCGTTAACTGATACATCAGAAAGTATGCTGAGCGTATCTTATTCTTCTCGCTATTAATTTTTTCCTTTCCTTTCGCTCTATTACAGCTCATATGGACATATTTGTGATATGCGCTATAGTATGGTATATGATTTATAAAAGAAGGCACAATGAAATTCATAGAACTTAAAAATCGAAGATTTAATTTGAATAGTCTGTAATTGTGTCATCCCTAAATTTTTGTAATGGCTTTCACGAGCTGTTTGCTGAAAATTGTAACGTATACAATCTTTCAAATTGGATGATTAATTTTGATAATGAATTGAATTGTACTTTAACTTTAACTTTAATTGTACTATAAGTGTAAAATGTTCATCACTCACCGGTGATTAGAACGAGAGATGACAGACATGCGAACGATGAGATGTCAATTTCAAGGGATGAAAGTACTTTGGAGAATGCCCGTATATCGTCAAGCCATTCCCCAAAGCCCCGTTCACATTGCTGGTTGTGGAGGACGTTCCCATTGCAAAATACTACATATGGATCCTCCGGATTTACTCTGTGGGAAATGGACAATATGAGAAATTAACTATTGAATGATTATTGTAACGAATACAGACATTCTGAAGCTTTCGTCTGTTCCTAATCAGAGTACATCACAAGAATGAACAGAAAACCGAAATCGGACAGTTATAAACGGATTCCGAAGATAACTTAACAAAGTGCGCAAAAAACATAAAATCTAAATTTTAGGAAAAGGCAAAGGAAAATGACAAGTCTACGTCCGTTCTTTCTAAAGCAGGACATCTAAATCATTTGTTACCCTGTCCAGGCTGTTCTATGAATATTTATACAAGAAAATGTTTTGTACTAAGTGTTTGAGAACCAATTTGTTACCTGTACGCCATCTTGAGAACGAAGAGCTCAAGGCATGAAGTTTGGAACAGCAAATCTTGATCTTCTCGGCAGAGATCGCTAAAACCAGGGATACGCTCCGCCCACGATCGGATGACGTCGATCGACGAACAAAAGTTGTCGTAGAAGATTTGCAGCTGCTCGTTGTCTGGTGGTGGTGAAATGACGTCACCCGGCAGCCGAAACTGTGAAGTCAATCCAACCGCAAGTCAGATGGAAGAAATGAGATGGAGAAAGAGAGGTAGAGAAAGAGAGAGACAGAGAGAGTGATGGTTAATATAGTGCCATGTCCCAAGTGATTACACGCAAACCATTGATCTGAAAGGCCGACCCATATATGCTCGTAAAACCCCTTCCATCTCATCTATTATTAATCTTTTATATAACTGCCTATTTCCCCGTAAGCCCCACTGGCGAAATTGATTGCATTGTGACGTCACATGAGGCTATCGTGGTTTGCTGAGGGAAATCGGGGCAGCTGTGTTTATTTTCGTTCTCCCTTCTATCTTTCAGTACCCTGTAAGACGTCATAATGGCCAAGTGACGTCATCTAGAGGTATCACATCCATCACTTTATCAAGCCGTGTCGAGCATGCCTGACGGGAGCATCTATGGAGAACCATCGTATCAAATCTCGCCCATCTCTACTTGGTATGTAATTTCCTTTCCCTTCCTGTCCCACTTTTAACGGTGTGACGTCATAGTGAAATTATTGTTCAATAAGACTGGGAATGGGTGGATACTTTCACCTTGTTTCGAGCCATCAATTTCACAAATCTTTTGCTTCCGCTGCAGACCTTATTCATAGCTACATTAAAAGTTCCTTTTTGCAGCCTGTTAATAGTTATCATGCATCATAACTCTTTTCTCTCTTCCTCCCTCAAATCTTATCATGTTAAATATTCTTTGGAAAGTCCATGAATAATTAAACCATAAGACGAAGTTATAGCCAATCATATTACCCTTTCTGTAATAAGCAAAATGATAATGTAGGGACCATTTGTCCTTACCTGGCTGTAGTCTCGATTGGCTTTAGCTGGTGAGGCATCAACATGTGCTCGGACCAGGGCTGTGATAAGACTGACAGGAGGGGATGGGGGAGGGAGATCCTGAGAGTTCCGCTGTTTTGTGGGCAGTCTACCTCGTCGCCCTCGAAGGTTATCGGTTCGAACGACTGCAAGAGAACAGAAAAAGGAATACTTAATTAATATAGTGTTTTCGTTACGTAGTGTTTCATATCGTACTTCCAGTTTTAAAGCAACCTTTCTGCTATTGGTAACAAAATAATTGTACATTCTTTTCTGTTGATCAAGAATGGTGTAAGGAAATAATGTCACACTATCTACAAATGCATTGCATGGTCACTTTAAGTTCAAGGGTTCATTTATGATAAAGAAATAATTTAGTATGATGAAATAAAATGTGTATGATATCTGGGGGATCATGATTTGAGAGTAGTTTAAAGTGACCAAACATACCTTCTTTGACCATCCCACAGGCTAGACACTTCTGGAAGCGACAGTATTGACATCGGTTCCTCCGTCGTTTGTCTACCGTGCAGTTCTTGTTGGCCAAGCACACGTATTTGGCATTCTTCTGTACTGTCCTCTGAAATGCAATACAAAATATCTTACAATTATTATTTCTACCATTTATAATTGCTTTGATACACTTTATTATTTTCAAAAGCATTGAATTTCAAGACCTGCCAAGATTATAATGTTCAAGTGGAGGAGTACTTTAAGACTTTTGAAAAGTATGTCAGATCCTGTTTTTTCGTCACATCACACACTATGACAACCTGAATCTATGGGGATTAACCGAGACATTGCGGTGGAGTTTGTAACTCGCTTTTGTAGTGGAGTTTGTAGCTTTGTAACCAGGGTAACGCTGTGTCATCCGCCTCAAGCTCTAAGATTGCGGCTTCCTGTTCTCACCCTTCTCGCCCCCTTCCCGGCGGCACAACTGTCGGCTCAGACGCAGCAGTCATTGCCAATTTGACAACTTGCCAGGGAAGGCACAAGTTAAGACTCCGGAACTTTTCAATTCTGTAACTGGCATTCTATGACGTCAATACTATGAGACAGACTCTGGAAAAAGTCCTACTTATCTGCATCACGATCGTCCGGAGGGAATACCTAGACTTGTTATTTCCTCAAAGTTGCCCAAATGTATGCCTCCAAGTGTGGAGAGCAGGAGTGACGTTACCATATGCTACTTTTACGGAATACTTTCATATTACAAAATTTCCTGGGGAAACTGGTCATGAAGAATTCTAACATAGGCATCTAGAGTTCACTTTTCCTTACTTAACCGAAAACGTACTTTCCAAGTTGAATGATGCCTTGAATGCATTTTGTATTGAATTCGTCTCTCTCTAATTACTGAATTTTAGTTAGTTGGACAGTATATATCTTACCTTAAAGAAACCCTTGCATCCTTCGCACGTCCTGACGCCATAATGTTGGCAAGCTGCACTGTCCCCACACACAGCGCACATGCCTTCCTGAGAGGGCGTCCTGGGCGGGGTTATCATAGGTCCTTCTGGTGACAGTGACATTATGGGACTGGTTCTCCTTGCCCCGACCATAATATTATGATGAGAACCAAGCGGTGGGTTTGGTGGCATTGGGTAATGATGAGGCTTGCTTTCCAAGATGGATGTTTCCGTACAGGTTGGAATGGGACCCTCTTGTGAAGTACCCCACACGAAATGAGGTGGTAAGCTCGCATCAACATGGATAGTCGAAACGTCATGCGTAAAACTTGTGTCATAATAATCGTTCTGCTGAGCCACAGGGGAATACGTGCTGTGAGATGTTGTTGGAGGGGTAACACCCGTTAAGGATGGGCTGTATGCATGTTGGTAAGCTATGTGCTCAGCCATAGAGGGGATTGCAGGAAGTGGGTACTCCCTGTCGTAAGATTCTGGTTGAGTCGCGCTTGGCAGAAACTCCGTCATTGAACTGAATGGTGGAAACTCCGGTGAATGTTCTTCGTAACTGGGCCTCAATCCTGGAGGGCCAAAACAGTCCTGAAAATTAGGCAATCTGCTGCTGGCGGTTGTGCAAACCGGTGGACTGCTATAGTTCGATGAGAAGGTTTCTGGCGTTTGAACAATACAAGGCGGTGAGGATGCGTCTTGTTTCGGGGTGTAAGAGGGCATACTGGCCGGCATAGGGGTAACGGGAGATTGCCTCTGCGGGGATTGATGCGGGGTATGCTGCTGATGATTATGTGGTGTTACTCGATGCTGGGATTGTTGTTGTTGTTGTTGAGATTGAGGTTGTTGAAGAGGAGGTGATGTCTGTGACTGTGGATGCTGTTGCACCTGTTGATGCGGTTGGGTTGCTTGGTGATGTGGAGGTGAATGATGATGTGGAGGTGAATGATGATGTAGATGATGTTGTTGTTGTTGTTGCTGCTGCTGTTGTTGTTGTGAGATGAGCGTCCCGTCTGTACTGAGTGGTGGACTGACTGGGCTGCCTTCTGGTAGATTGGGACTGGTAAGGTTCTGAAACAGTTTGGTTTCCAGTATATTATACTGGGATGACCCCGCGTTCGGATCGATGTAGCCTTTAATAAAAAGAAGATAGAAAAGGGGTTAAAATTACAATGATTTCGTTGGTAAAGTTGTATACTTTTCTTTGTGAACCTTTTAGAGAGGTTTACTAAATTTCGTTTTACGATAACTATTGAATTTTTGCGTTGAGATTTCTTAGGATTGCGATATATCACTATTCCAATAATTTATAATAAAGCATTATTATCTCACTATTATCGCTGAAGTCACTATTAAGTGATTGACCATGTATTTGTACTATTATAAATTCAAATAATTAATCCCTTGACTCGCTTTAGTGCACTATACATTGGATTAATTGACTTGAGATTGGATTTAAATATGGATAGAAACATTAACTACTTAGATCATTATTGATGACGAGTTAGCAAAATCAATCAAAACTTGGTAATCAGTGATTAACAGATAAACGCACAAACAAAAACAGGCACTTGCAATGATTACTTTCGTGCATATCTAGTGAAAGGTTTGCATGCAGTGTTTACAGGGTGATATCAAGGCAACATAACAGAGGGATTGATCACAACATTCCATATTAAAGTGAGTACATAAAGAATATAACTTATCTGAATATTTTCCCATCTTTATTTTTGTTTCGTTTTCCGTTATCTATATTTCAATTACAGTATTTGATTTGACTATTCGCACAGGCTAGTATATCCTTTTAGAGACTATACCGAACGCGCAAATTGCTCATAACAGGGAGAATGAGGGGATGATTAGCTATTTCACAAGATGAGGAAATGAGAATAGTGTTAACTGAAATTTCATATTCCACATAATCATGAAAGGACAACTTAAATGAAATAAAAAAAATAATGATACACAGTCTCGACGCCACATTTATGAGCGATATAATGTTTACACGAACCTAGTAAAAAGTGAATCCTGAAAGAAATTGCAATGTGTTTACAGAAAATGTTCAAGACGAGGGTGTAGAACACTTAGGATGATATTATTGAGGTAAGCACCTGAATAGGCTTCGAAGTCGTTGTCAAAAGGATAGGTTGGGTAGCCATTGAATTGTGGATACCCGGTCCCAAAGGAAGTGGGTGCGCCTACCAGCATCATGGTCAATCTTGGGTAGCGGTAGCGCCCCTTGTAGTCTCTTTGCGACGCCGTTTAAAGGGCTGGCAAACTTGGAAGCAATGCAGAAGATTCCCGCGTTAAGCACGGCCTCCGTATTTTAATTGGTTAAATCTGATCTGACGTCATCAAATCTCAGCAAACCCAAGAGAAGTTCCCGGCATTCACTGTGATATCGTCTGATTCCAAAGGCCTGTATAGTGTTGTATGTACAGATTTGAAGGCACATTAACCACCGTGTCCAACCTTTACATGTTCATATAAATAATTAAAAATTATGATTGGCAAATAAGAGGATTACTATTGAAAGTATGCCTACCCTTTTGCATGTCTGTTTATGTACTTTCACGCTCTAAGAAATTTTATCGTAAAATGGTACGTACATCAAACACCGCTGTATTTAACATGAGGAGGGAACACTTTAGCTTGCCTATTTACACAAAAAGTAGTGGAAGTTTTGTTGATTGGTATCGTGGCGTTGTTTCCTGTAGTCATATACCAGGGCGGTGAAACTGTTATTTTAAGAACTTCCTGAATTGGTTTCCAAAACCCAGATTCCACGAAGTATTTTGGTGACCTTTTTTATATTTAGAACGAAAATAACCGCAGAATTTTATATCTAACGTAAGAGTTGTTTAGGAAGTGCGTCTTATTTAAGTGCATACTTTAATAGATACTCTTTGTCATATCTAGTTTCTGCGAAATAAAATCTTTGGTAAAAATGCTAAAATGCTACAAGGGAACTCGATCTTGGAGTACCATGTGCAACTTCAATCACACAGGGACGTTAAAATATGGGTAAATACATTCAGTGGTAATGTTAAGGAAATAAAGTCTTATTCTACAATACCCCTTTCTAAAACAATTGCATAATCACTCATTGGTGATGCGCTGTGCTTTGCGTTGAGGCAATTATACATGGTATATGGACAAGAAAACAACTACGATAATCAAACAAAGAATTCCAGTATAATTATCAGAAGGAGATGTTATAGAGCAGATTTTACACCTCACACAATACAGCTATCCGAGATACGAGTGAGAGAAAGAGAGAGAGATAGAGAGTAGGCTATCGCGGCTAACGTTTCGGAGACATCTTTGTAAGAATGCAGATAATTCTAGACAACGAAGTAGTAAGTCCGTTCGCTTCACCGAGGCGACGTAAATAGAATATATCAAAAGACCCTTGCTATGTACAAAAATCTGATTTACCATGCAATGACGTGGGTGTTTTGTTACGATCACTGCGACTAAACCATTCAGTCATTTTGCTCTACATGTATGAATTAGTGAAGACTCAAGGGGATAAATGAAAGCTGACGTAAGCTTCCAAATATACCTCTACTTATGATTTCCATTGCTATATGAATTACGCAAACAAAGCGTGTTCTATCTCATAATTGTGTGTTAGTAATACATAATTAGAAATATGAAAAAGGTACAGTTTTTGCCAAATATTGGGTGTTTTGGGTAACAAATAATTTACCCCGCCTGTCTCATTTCATAACGAAACATCTCCATACAATTAAATAATGTCGAACGAAAAATGAACAGCTAAGTATCCAAATGAAACGTTATAATATTGTCTCTCACTGCCTGCTGTTCATATCAATTTGATTGTAAAGCCGGATTTCTTTAAAGAAATATACAAGGAGGAACATTTGACATACTTCTTTTCTGTATTCAGCCTCTTTGCGATAAAATGCGTAGTCACACAAAACCCCTTCTTTTCTATGATGTATACTTTTATCAAACTTGGGGAAACGCAAATACTTGAAACAGTTTATCTTCAAATTTTGATGGATTAGGATGGTAGAGGTAAACGTAACGGTGGAGATGTTTAGTTTGATATCCTCTTCAGATTGCTCGGAATGAAGGCGGCAAATCATATTCACAATAAGCGCCTCTTGTTTGGTCTCTGCAGATTTTTTTCCCACAGATATTGGAAAAGAATAGGAAGGAGAGTAAAACGATTAAACACTTGACAATTCGCTTCTGAAGTGGCTACCAAAATTGATGTATGCTGTGTACATATACACACGATGCTTACGCAAATCGCGCTACCCTCTTATCTACTGAATCTGCTATTGCATTTCTGGAAACTAAGGCGGGGCAAAGTGTTTGCACGGTTTACAATAAACATCCATCCATAATTGTCTGTAATAGGTTGGGTAAAAAAGACTGCAATATGGCCACGTTGGTGGAAACAAAAAGTGAGTGGGCAAATCTTTATTTTCCCCAGAGGGAAGCGAAAGGAATATTACATACTTGAAGTGAATGCCATGTCTACTACCTGATATATTGAGAATTTTGATGATGAAAATTGAGCGGCCGTTCCATCTTATTTCGTTTTATATCGGTATATTATGAATACCCCGGAGTCCGTCCGCTCTCCTTGATATGAGGATGTATAAGGCTTGTATTGGATGCCTTCGTGATAGTACATTGCCATACCCAACCCTTGTATTGAAATCTATTGATGTGGACAGGCACCTCCCACCGCGCACATAATATGTACACAGCTAGCTAGCTGCATTACCATTGCATGGCGCCGTGTAGCTTATGCACTAATATTGTTGCAGGGTGTACCAATATTCCTAAGCATAGCAAAACATATAGGGAAGGGAATTCATTTATCATTTTTATAATGAAATTTGATTACTTCTTGTATGTGGAATGATATTTTGCATCATATTGTCGTAATAGAAGTCTATTTACAATATAAATGTTATGACTTCCTTATTCTTTTTATCCAAAATGCAAAATAACATTCCATTGTGATTATTTCGTTAATCTAGTGTTGAATGAGCTTACATGAATTCAGAATTTAAATTATTTAAATCAAAGATGGTTCTATCTGCATAAGAATATGAATTTTGATAATAATGACCTTATACATAGATGTAAAACCCGATAAATAAATCTCCTTGCCCGACATAATATCATATCAAATAATATACATGTATTGTAAAGTCTGGATAAATACAGATCATATTATATGCAAATCAAAGTCGAATGAATATTTAGGTATTCTATAGATTTAGTTTTAATTAAGTGAACTAAAGAGAACTCTATATGAGTAGCCATGAATTGCAACAACCAAGCAAAGGGATGCCTTTGGCCATGGCGTGTCGACTTCAATTAGATGCGGAAAATATTCCAAGTATGTGCAGCCAGCTTAGATGAGGCCCGGTGGTTAATGATATCAGCCTATACAGCTACCCTTCACTTCTTTGTAAATATGATATGTATACGTTATTAGTCAGTATATACACTGGCTAATAACGTATACATATCGTATGTACAAAGAATATATATATATATATATATATATATATTTATACACACACTAATGCAACTTTATAGCAGGGTTATGGTTCTAATAGAAGAGGCATTTTCATAATCAGGTACACCATCAAGATGATCAAAGGATAACCTTTTCAATGTGCGATATAATAAATGAAAACGATTTTGGTTGAGAGTATAGAGTATAATAGATAACAATCCTAGATATGAACTGCCATTATAATAAAATAAAAGTCAGGAAGTCAATGTGTGTTCAAAACGAAAACACCAAAGAGTGCATACACACACATAGAGTCACTCACAAACACGCGCACGCACACACACGCACACACACACACACACACTAACGTTCACCTCAAAAGGGGCTAACATCACATCCAAATTGAAGTTTCCCACACAGAGCACTTGTGGAAATAATATTCACTATGCTTTTTATCAGAATAAGAAATGAGTCCTTTCTTTTAACTTTTGAATAAAGAAATATAAATCAAATCAATTATATGTATTGGGAAAGGGAATAACTATAGTTTTGTACACTCAACAAAGTGAATAAAATATTAATACAATAAGCTTCGATGTTTTAAAACCCCTTTCAAATACCACTAAGGAAAACGAAGGAAGAAAATGATAAACATTTTCATTGACTGATGTTAACCAGGCATAAAACACTTAATGTATTGAAAGAAAATTTA
This sequence comes from Mesocentrotus franciscanus, assembly GCA_037976565.1. Classification (NCBI taxonomy): domain Eukaryota; kingdom Metazoa; phylum Echinodermata; class Echinoidea; order Camarodonta; family Strongylocentrotidae; genus Mesocentrotus; species Mesocentrotus franciscanus. The sequence goes on along the minus strand of CP137668.1, from coordinate 42,470,064 downwards.
AATTTGCAAAGCAATGCTTTAAATACACGACTGGAATATAATTAACTTGTGAAGGTATCAAAGGAATCAGCATAAAGAGATATTCCTACAAGGAAAAAGATGGAAAAAGCCTTACAATCATTGACAGATATTAATGAAGCCATATCTTTTCAACAACAGGATGTAAACAGTGTTAACTAAACTTCTCTCCCTCTGCATTATTATTAAACAGTCCAAAGTTTTTAATCAACTTTGCTAAAATTGGATGTCACAGTAGATATAGTGAACTGGTGAAACAGATGAAGTTTTGATAGGAATCTGTAAACCCTTACCTTCGTCAGGAAGTACAAAAATATTCAAGATCCTATTTCATCACCCTGTGATGAGTAAAAACTATGTTGTAGCAGACGAAAAATTGGTGTCCAGTAGAAAAGGTATGAAAATACGTGGAAGATGTCAAAAAGTGGAAAACTTCACAGTTGACTAAAGATAACGCCGTAAAGTGATGATGACTGCTTGTTTTGTTTGCTGTTAACCAAAACACCGGGCCCTCCTCCTCGTTCTCAGTCTCATTGACGAGGACGAAGACTGAAGAAACGATGTTGGTTGGTGGCACAGGCAAGCAAGAGTGAAACGCACTGCTTCTCTGCGACAAAAGTATAAACCCCTACTCGGGCGAGCCTCATATCGAATGGAGAAGCTATGACATCAGCAAAGCGCTGGTGTACGCTTCATTAGATGCGGACCTGGGACTGCAGCATCATACAGGTTTGTGCGTGTAAGCCGCTCGCCTTGACGTCACAAGGGTTCGAGGGTTACCCTCGTATGACGTCAGAATCGACGTTGTCGTACAGTTCTCCGCAAATAGCGGCGCTATAAATAAACCCAGCCCCTTTACTGAGGTAGGCAGCAGGAGCGTAGGGAGATGCATACACTTCGTGTATGGATGAGAATGTGTGCGTTGCCTTCGATGCGCTAGCGTACGAAGCGTATGCAGTTTCTTTTAATCATTCCTAAGTAAATCACATTTTTCATTTCATCAGTGAGATTGAAATAAAAATGTTATCGCCATTATAATAGCATTTATGTTGATTTCAGCCCTCAAGTATCACCGTTTATTATATGTCAGCCCTAAACACCTGTTCATTAAAGAATGCTGCATATGTTGCATTATCTACTATTGAAAAGAAGGAGAAGATGTTATCAACCATAAGGGAATGTTTCATTATAGAATGAAATGTTCTACTTAAAAGTAAGTACATGGAAAGGTGTACTTAGAATATTTCAGATCGAAAATATTTCCAAACTATCGGGGATAAAACGATTTCAAAATGTTGGGATATAAAGTGTATTGTCGTATTTAAACACGATGCACTTCCAAATACATGTATCAACCAAATCTAATAATGACAACCATTTTAGGCCGAAGAACTTGCGATATTATTAATGACAATGCTATTGTATACAATCAATTTAAATAGCTATACTGAATCATCAAAATATTGTGAAGCCATAAAATTGCCTCGTTTAAATGCCGATATACAGTTTACAGCACATCGTATGGCTTCTGTGCTACCTGTTGGAAAAATTATCAAGTCAGGCAAAAATTTCCATTATTAATAACTATTACAAATCGTTCGCTTCCACATTTGCGATATTTCAATCATTCGGAGCCAGTACTAGAAAAAAACAACATATAAAACAGTATTCATCGGTTTCTTTTTTTTTAAACTGCTTTCACCGGTATCAGTTGTTAGTGTTAATCTTTAATACGGGTAAGATCATAATACTATGAAGCAGGTATTAGTGCATATCCGATCTAGACTAAGATCTTGCTAACAGTAATACTGCATTTTGTTAAAGGATTCTTTTGAATATATCCGGCATCAAGAAGAAAATATTTTTCATACCAATGCTCATCATGTCCTCTTTTTTTTAGACGAATAGTAATCATACGAATGTCGTCTTTATATAATTATCACTGAATGAACTGAATATAAGCTGAATATCCACGGCCTTTCACACAAAAGATCCCTTGACGAGACACTGTGTTTTTACATAAGCTAACTCGCTTAAATGCAAAATCACTCAACTTCAAAAGTTTGCCCACAGAAATGGTAAGAATTGACAATGGCGCATCACAAAATAATGACAGCCTAAAATATTCTGTAATATAAAATAAAGCATAAAGCTCTCTTTCTCTGTCTGAATTTTAATTCAATAATGGATTCGGAGTAGGAAGGCACGTTATGAACTATGTTCACCGACCAAATTATAACTCGGTAACTTGCTATTCTATACATATTAAATCACATCATCTTTTTAAATGGTATAAAATGAGGGAATATTGTCACGATCTTTGAAAAAGAGTAACGCACAATCATCTTGTCTACATTTAGAGAATGTGCTGAGTGAGAATTAAAAAAAAATATTCCATGTTAATCTATAAAACTATCAAAATCCTCTTGTTTATATTCATTACGGTTATTACTAATTCAGTCTATGGATGTTTTTTCGCTCGTTGGTCAACAACGAAAACAAAACCAATTTAATTCTGATACATTAAGCGATACTAATTTTCGTGCTCTCAAACAGCTAAATAAGAAAGGAAAACACACAAAATATCAATAAGATATCTTCCTTGTTTTTATCATGTCTGTGTTTGTATGGCTTTATCATACAACATATGAATTAGTATAAATTGATAGTCATTTTTAAGAATCAATACAAAAATCAGGATCAATTTAAAGACAAATGTTTCTTAATGATTATTGCAAGAGACCATGAATATTTGTTTAATTTAAGTATAGCAATATGTCCCTCATATCCACCATTCTACAGTTCAGTTTTACAGCTTATCATATTGAGATACATTATCCCTGAGAAATCATCAGGATGATATTCGCTATCTCGAATTCAGAAGTACAATTTTTTAATACTTAGCATATTCTCAGGTAACAGAGCATGCAAAGTTAGCCTTATTTTTTGTGTGTAGACTATATGATTTTATCATAACCTAAAATAACTATATTACAACGAGGTCCCTGAGCCGGCAGATAGGAAATTCAGACTCTTAAGGCTTCTGATGCCTTTCAATCAACAAACATAGAATAAATAACATAAAAACATAAATAATAGCAACGGATCTTCCGAAATGAAAAACAAAACGAAAACAAACAAAACAAATATAACATTACCAATTCACGGCAACCATTCGACTAACTGACCAAGTGCACAAGGCAACGAGTAGACTTTTGGAGGAGACCACAAACTGTAGGGAGTTGAAACGAAATGTGAAAAATGTTTTCCTTGTGTGGCCTTTTATATAGAAGTCAACAACCAGTTTCTCACAGAGACATATCATGGATATGATTCTGTTGATATAACTGTAAAATTTTGTATGGATTCCCAGTCAAGAATTCATTAAATCAAGTTGATAACAACACGGGGGCGATCGTGTGATACAGATTAACGGATGTCTAAAGGCCAATGTACCGTGACGTGATATATTGCCTTGTGTGTGTAGCTTGGAGAAACGTTAACTTTTACTAGGTACAATGAACTGGACTTCTGGATGCGAGATAGTGAATATCAAATAACAGGAACATATCACTAAATGATTTCTTTACAACTGTACTGGAGAATAATTGATATGAAACAATATATGCTTTCACATAAATGAAACAAATATATCAGTCTCCTAGTGATAAAAATCAATCTAAACATTTAGCTTTAACTAAATTGTTCTTTAAAAAAAAAATATATATATATGTATTTTGCTTTTAACTCACATATTCATTATGTATGATGAAAGCCATAAGGGCAGAGAAGAAAAACACAAAATGCAGGTAAAATAATTGTTATAAAATGAAAACAAAACTGATATTTTGTATGTTTTCTCTTTTGTTTACCTTCTTTAAAAACCTATGTTCAAATGATAATGTTAACTGAAAGATTATGTACATAATGGAAACCAATTATAAGACCTATCTCCTTCACTTGTAGTTAATATGCATTTATAGTACATAGAAAACCAAAGTGTAAATTAATGTATATACATGGGTGAATGTTACATTTTATAGGATCAATATATGCTCCTTGCTTCTTGAAAACACATCAGCTTGACCTGTTTGAAATAGACTTTTGAGATTTTAAAGCAACTTTCTTGAAATGTGGGCAGAGTAGCCATATTTTTCCTCCACTCTTTTCATCTCTTCCTTTACATAATTATATGTCAGTAATCAGCATCATTTAAAGAAGAAACCTTACAAGTTGCAATTAAGGGTTGGCAATTTACTCGACCCCAGCTAACGTTTCTAATGATTTACGAATTATTTGCAGTCACTGACAACTCAGTTCACCGAAGGCACAGTGCACGACACCAAAATGACCCTCATTTTCTAAACATGGAACTTTTTACTTGGCATAATTATGATGACTTTGAAACTATCTGCCAAAATACATTAATATAAAATGTATTTCTAACTAAAGATCTTTTGAGACTGCAACTATACATGAAGGAATCAATAAAGGTGATGGACGATTAAGTTGGTGCACACACTTTATACAAATTATTAAATTGCCTTTTAAAAATTTACTGCTATTGTTTTACTCTCATGTTGATCATACTATGTAGTTTGATGAACCATGCAGAAATAAATATATAAAAATATATTCATTTTTGATTAAAATACTCATGGTATCATAGGCCTCAAGCTATGATGCATTAGTTGTATCAGATGTGATAAATGATCAGTTCTCGAAATTCCAAACTTCTCAAACCCAAAAGATAAAGTTTTACATTTGAATGACTTGTAACCTATCAATGGGAATTCAGGCCAACATTTATTAATTTGCTGGCTTTTAGTCTAGTCATTGTTTATATTCTACGTCGCCAATAAGAAATTTGATGAGTATGGCATATACAGTATAATGGATCCAATTTATTCCTTGTTTTATATGCTATTTTAGCGCTTTATACTATAGGAATATTACATAGACAATAAAGTACCGTAAATACTACCTCAATCTACGTTCATTATCCAACGAATGTATCGGTACAAAAAATGTTATTCAATACAATACAATTTGCTTGTTAATTAAGAAAGTAATATTTCTAGATAGATCTCTGTTTTGAAGGTGAAAATTGAATCTGTTTCCTAATACTAGACTATAGGATAAGGAAGATTAATTATGTCACACACCAGTTGGAAGACTAGCTTGGTAGTGTCGGCAATATGTTTCAGTAATTGAGTGGGTAATGATCTGAGCAGCTACACCGAAACAGCTGGGAAATACCTTCAATGTATTACCAGGCACCCACGTTTCGACAAGATTAGACATACCTACACCGTGCTTGTGGTAGAGCAAGCTGTACATCCTTGAAGCAAGAGAATCGAGTCATTTCGTGACAAATTATCCAAGGTGACTCGACGAAGCTATTTATCCTGATGAATAATGCGCAACTGATCCACTTGTCATCGATGGATAGAAACAAACAAATTGACAGAGGTAAGAATGCTTAAACCTAAAGTAATAAATCATCAGAGTTAGTCCCTTTATCATTTCCTGTATCAATACACAAAGGAGGAAAATATCTTCACGTAAAATACCTGTTATCTGGCTTTCCGGGTTTGTCATCTGATTGTACACGTAAGAGATAAAAACATATTCCTTGAGGGTTATATTCTTGGTGGCTCTAAAATCTTCGTGGACCATATTCCATTTTCAAGTTGTAAACATCCACCATCAGCGGCAAGGCCGGGAGGAATCGCAAACTTGTGTTTGGGCGAAGAAATCCTGACGTATCGATGTAATCATCCCACTTCGAAGAGAAAACCATTTCGAAAAGGATGCACAATGTATCCACCATCAGTGGTAAAAGACAGATAGAAGTGTATCTCTCATTCCTGCGTTCCAGATTTTGAAGTTACGAGATAGTAAACCCACACATGTGGACGATTTATTCAATTCAACTCACTGAAAAAAGTGGCATCTCTTAACATTCTCTCGATTTACTGAATTTATAATTTCCATTTCACAGTCAGTTATCTCCGGGTATATATTGCCTCATTAGCTTTTCGATGCAAAATAAATCCTGTCGTCTTACATGAATTAATCGCTATGAACATCATTTCACTCGCTAAGTGTGAGCTATTGATGAAGAAACAACATACACGAGCGCAGCGTTAAATCTCCCTTAAAAAGATACCCGCCTACACACTGTAGGAATCCCTGATCCAATCTATCCTCGATACAACTTCCATATATTGGCCTCGGCGCTGATAAGCATCATGTACATCAACATACAAACACAGCCCTCACCCACCTTTCCACACACACATAGACACGCACACACACACGCACACACCCACACACACAATATATTCTTAGCATGCATGATCGCATGCAGAAACACATTTTGACCGGGGCAGTTGAATGCATCGCAGAGGCTAAGTGAGTCCACGACTGTGAACGTACTTTCCCTTCTTTACTACAGTAGACGTACTTTTATTGAGTATGCGGTCTTCTTTGATCCGGGAGCATGCATGGACTGCCTAAGATTGACACAAAGTGGACATATATTAAAAATTCGAAAAATCTAATCTTGGAATACCGTTGTCTGAGAGTAAACAAATAGCCATCATCCCCGCCATAACCTCTCTGCGGATCAGAGTACTTTAGGCTAGCAAGGGAAGACGGTGTTTAAAAACTAGGAAGCTAAATTTAGGAAAACAATCAAATAAAAACCCCGCTTAGGTACATGAATTCTGCGATTTCCAAAAGAACATCATGCAAGAATAAGGTAATTTGATTTCTAAACGATATAACGCATATTAAATCTAGATAGCCTACTAAACTAGGACATCAAACAGGCATAAAGCAAACAACCTGTAGCAAGTTAACAAAATAAAAGCTTTACGTGCTCAAAAACATCTTACAGGTTGCAGACAGTTGACTCTAGGTATTTTGGAATATGAGGGACGAGTCACGAAAACCTGATACATAAGTACACTTTAAAAATCGCATGCCTTTAACAAAATATTTGACTGTTGCAATCACGGCATCAGTGCATTTAATTAGTCAAGCCGATTTGATGTTTTGATTGAATGCCTCACCCGAACGCCTGGTGCCGTTTCGGTCCACTGTTGCCCACTCTTCCTCAGACCACTTGCTTAAGAATGTCCTAAAATTCAGTTGTAACGATGGAAGTAACACGTGCATGGAGCTCGCCATATACGGGCGAAACCTGGCCCGCTTCCAAGATCCGATACAAATCAGCGGCCAACTACAGGACAGTGCTTGGCTAGGATAATCCAGCTTGCCCCGCCGGAGAGAGAGAGAAAGTGCGAGAGGGGGTTTCGAATCTCCTCCCGAACTGAGCCGCGCGGCAAAGCTACGAAGGAACCCTCTGAACCAGACAACACAGACTGATACAATGGTATCGCAGTGCTAACGGTATGGGGCTCACTTGTAACCTGCCTTGAGAGCGGGCTCGCGAACAACGACGCTTCTCCCAAGCTCATCGGCTTGCAACTCCGGACCTATATCAATACATCGCTGTGTATATGTATAGAAGGCAATTCATCGCTGTGGTTGACGAGAAAAAAATACGAAGACCCCCCGAAAGGCGCCCCGATCGACGTCATCGTGAGCGAGAATTGTCGTCATGCATTCCTTAATATCGCCGCCAGCCAATCAGCGCGCACCGATCTAATTGCTTCTCCCGTGCACGACGACCAGACGGGATTGGAGCTAAACGACGAAGTGTGACGTCACACTGCCTGCTTTCGACCATGCAGCAATGTGAGTAATTATTCAACGTCGTACTGGCTATATGCGGCCTGGATTGTATTAGCATGTGATTAGTGGCTAAATCGGGTGTCTGTTCGTCCCGATATGAACGGATCGTGAAAGAAAAAACTCTCTTCATAGACTCCGCCGAAAATAACATGATGTGTGAGAAAAGATACACCCATAGCTCTGCACCTGTGAGTGGTATTAATGACCAACCAGAAATAGCAAATGAAATATAAACAATCCTAAAACAGAATACTGACATATCCAAAACAACAGGTATACCCCAGTAACAATGGTGAAGCTTTACTAGAGTAAACACCATACAACCCTCGCTACTTCAATATCTACAACAGATTTCATACTCAACGAGTAAATTCAGAAATGCTCAACTGACTACACAACCATGACCTACACACAGCTGAAACGGGCATTCACTCTCACCGCATGTTTGGACACACAAAGATACAAGGTCGTACACGGTGTGTGCAAATGTAGAAGGGGCGAGCATTACACTGCAGTACATACAAAACGCTACGGCGAATGTACATTGTATGCAACAATGACCTAATATAATTGAAATCGTAATAAACTATTTGAATGCAAGTTCATGAAGAAATCAATGATAAATGAATATATATACATGTAATATGTGTGCAGTTATTTCCACTAAAGGAACGATGTGAGAAGAGACACAATCATTTTGAAGGTGCGCAATCACTTCTCACATCCTATTTGTATCTCACATTTGCTCGTATAGTTTCAAGTATTATGTATGATGATGTATATGATACTGATTACAGTGATAAATGTGTATACTGATAATGATAATCAAAACAATCATTAAAGCCATGATAATATAAGATATAGATGTGAAAAAAGGTTTTTTTTTAATAGATAATAACTCGAAAGTTATAGTCGGAATCAGAATAAACACTACTCATTGTAAAGTTGAATGCTGTAGATATTTGTATGAGTAAAGTGTTTATCATTTCTTAAAATAATATTCAAAAATAATGCTGTAGATCATTAATTAACTGTTTACCTTTTCTTAGATCAAAACCATACAATTTATTTGTAGTATGAATCTATCATGAAGAGACAAAGAGTATAATGCATCTGACCTGTCACAACACCCCTTATTAGTTTTATGCAAAAGCGTCATGACACTTAAAACCAAAAGTTTTTAATGGAATGACAGATATACACGATGGTATCGTTATGATCTGAATCAATGATTGACACAAACGCATTTTATCGTCATGATTTCTCATAAATTGAAACCCACTTCGAAGAGAAAACCATTTAGAAAAGGATGCTCAATGTATCCACCATAATGAAATATTTAGCATTATTTTACGTATACTACTTTGAAGAATTTTCATAAAACTCATTCTAAACAATTATCTACACTTTACACGTAGCTTTACAATGTACACAGCTTACCTTGCACATTTGTAACTTTTGTGTTATTAACGATCAAAAGTGCTACAAAGTATACACTTAGTGATAACAACGCTGTGCGTCTGTTTCTGCTTCTGCTGCCGATGTTGTTACTGCTGACATTTCTACTGTTGATACCATTACTACTACTTCTACTCCTAGGAACTTCTTCTACTACGCTACTGCGATTAACAATAATAATACTTAATTTTACTAATTATCAACTCTCCACATGATGAAAATTGAATTGTAGTTTTCAAAGGCTTGCTTGATTGAACAATGTTTGAATTATCTAAATATACATACATTAGCAGAAGTTTGTCTATAAATAGTAAGACTTCGTGTTGATTCAGTAAAAAGAAAAATATGCCTTTCATATTAGGTTTAAGGTACGGGTAATTGACATTTTAGAGAATAAACATTCATTTCTATAATTTTGGAACAAGGACTTCGGAACGAACTTTGTAAATGAGTTCTACGTGGATTATTTAGCGTGTTACAACTCATACAGTAAAAACTAAAGACCCAGAATAGAATACATCTATTTAGTTATGAATTGTATTAAGGAAAACAATTTTGAAGTATAATATTTTTCTTCAAAGAACGGAAAATATTAGATCGATTAATAACTTGAATACATGTCCTTACATTGCCATTATTGAAGTTAGTTATGCAAAATAAGTTTTGTAGATTATAAGCTAATGATGCAAGATTGAAATGACTGCTCCTGGAAGAATGAATGTTATTGAATTATGAAATCTGCGTATGGGCATGCACAAGAGAGCAAATGCGACTAAAATAATTTTAAAAAAAATGATTGTAATTAATAAACAATAATAAGAAATGATTGTTATTAATACAAAAAAAAATATAAAAAAATAGCCAAGTTATTGGATACCAATCCATGATGGAAGCAACTCTCAGCTTTTGTATTCGTCAAAACCCCACCTGTTGCGTAATACGGGTCTTCGAAGATTGACCATTGGTCATACCAGTCATAATTGTCGAGGGCAGTTGACCATGCCAGATATGCCATGTATGATAGTTCCAACTGTGGATTGTAGCCATTATCCGAACGTTGACAATACATGAAAACAGCTTAACATCAACATTAATCACGAAACTAAGTCCAACAAATTCGCGCCCCCAAATGGGATGGCATTAAGCACCGAAGTAATCCCAAGTAATTGAGGCTCGTTCATGTGAAGTCCCGCTAAATATATACGGGTATATCCCCGCCTCTATAACTTGATAAAGTTCCGGGGGGAGAGAGGGGTAAGGTAGAGGTCGGAAATCACGCGCAAGACAGAGTGGAAGTTTTTGTAAGTCTCGAAGCGGTTAAGAGCAAGTCCCGAGTACGTCATCACTGTAACTACTTCCCCGTCCTATCTCTTATCCGCTGAAACGAGAGTACAACATCGAGAGAAGATTGATACAATACAGCAGGGAACCAGGACTAGAGAGTGCGAGAGAGGTGGAGGAAGAAAAACAAAGTTTTAAAATAGTCCCCCTTCTCTCTCGCTATTACGTGTTCAATCGCAAGGAGACGAGCAGTGCTCTGGCATCCGCGATATGATTGGTTGATAAAGTGAAGTGAGTTCATGACTCTCTGGATCAAAACTTCCTCCAGTCTATACTACATTACTCAGTCACAGCATGATGACGTCACGAGACTCTATGAGGTCACGTGATGGAACTTGTAGGTTCCGCTTTGTTCCAAAGTTAGCCCCCCTATCTTTCCCATCGTGTAGGGACAGGTTGTCTTCACTTTAACCTCCGGCAGACTGGTCCTTAATATAGCAGGACCAGTTACCCTTTTAGCTCCCGGAGGGAACTTATCAATTTCTCGCCCCGGAACCTTTCTAACATGTCTAAAAAGCGCCACAATGATGCCCTCGGTATCATTTTTGTTGCCCCCTTTCATCTAAAACAAAACCACAAACCAAGCTCGTGCAAGGTTCCGGGGAACACAGGGTCGCAGGATTTGCACTTCACTCAAATTCTTAAATCATGTCATCATACAAAGTCGAGCTTTCCTTGAGAGAAATACCATAATCCTTCATAAGAAGCCGTTACTTTTCCCTAGATCACATCATAGTTCAGCTCCAATGAGTCAGAATGGAATTTTCTTATATTATGGTGACTAATTGGTTCGCTGATTACAGCGAACTAGCTTTGTTTATGTCACCGCTTAACCCTAACCTCCTCTTTCTAGTCATGATACATGTACTCCGAATAATCGCACTTTCCTCATCATCCCAATAGATAATCAGTATTTCATTTATTTAGTTTGCATTTTTGATACGATTCCCTTAAACTATATTGCCTTTCTGTTTTTTTTTTTTTTACTGAGTGTAGCATTCCTTTAGGACTTTTTAAAATCTTCCCATGGTGAATTTTCTAGTATGTTCAACTCTTTTATTTCAAAGCCTTTTATACGAAACCGATAACAGATTACCCGTGTTAATGGCTATTAAACCCATTCAAAAGTCAGTAAAATGTATTGTACTAAAGCTTACATTAGATGTAATATCGTAGAAAATGACATTTTGCCGTCGTCTGCTATATTTTAGGTTAAATAATGATTGACCCATACATAGTAAAAAACGATAATTTAAATTAGAACATAACACTGCCTGCAAAGAACTCATATTTTCTTTAACAATGGTTGTTTTCTCCATAAACTAATATTTCAGGTATTTGGGTGTGTTCTGTTCCCATGGCTTTTCAGCACCTTTCCACTAATTATATTAAAGAAATTACTTCGTTTCTTAAACTTTTATAGTTGGCATATTGACTTGTATGATCATCTTGAACAACATCACCGCTCACGAAAAAGAGTATACCCTCTCTGACGCAAAATAACTTACAGTTCACGCCTCTTGCACGAGGTTAGTTCGTGAGCAAATTCTCCTAAAAATGAAAAGAAAGTTTCAAAAATGACTTTCAGTTTGATAACTTACACTTCGTTGTATTCTATAGGTCAACTAATATATATATTATATATATATATATATATATCCCTGTTTATCGTAAATGACTGTCGAGGGACCTGGTAAAAATATCTTTATTCCAAAGCATTCTCTCATTTCTAGTTTTATATTTTTGTTGTTCTTCTTACATTCAAAATTGATGGGAGATAAAAAGAGAAGTAGAAGACCCTTGCCAGTGCCCCTGTTGTATATTTGTGGCGAGTATGCTCTACGAGTATGCTTCTCATGCGTGCTTATTGATCCGATGACGTCATGAAGCATCTGCGTGCGTAGTCGAGGAGGAGAGTTGATGATAGTCGGTAGCCCTCAGCTCACCAAAATAGAGTGCCGTGTGCTACACTCTATTAATAGCAGACCAACATATCATCTTGGCTAGTGACGTAGACGTTGTTATGCTAATTCCAGACGTACGTATGCTTTTAGCTGTACGGACGCAAGCACACGCACGAGAACAAGCATCTCTCTCAATACGCCCTGGTTTCATTCACATATAACTCATCAGAGACGCCTTTTATTTTAATATCACAAAACATTTAGATGGTAACTCTGAACTACACAGAATCGAGGATGAAATGAAATGGTGATGAAAAAAAAGCATTTCGCAAAGGTCCATGATTGCGCAAAACCCAATATCATAAAAGATGTTGCACAAATATTGTTTACTGGTATAGGCTTACCATTCAAAGTTCATAAAAATGAAAATCGTGAGCAATAACCTTCACATTTCAATCGTGTTTTTGTTCATTTTTTGATGACGACTGATGTTGACAATGGCTAAATAATCCTGACCCGGAGAGGACACTCCTTGTGACAAGACTAGTCAACCCCTGGAGATGAATCAACTACCCTCGACATTTCATACTTTCAGCGAAATGGGTCTCAGATGAATATGCTAACCTAAATATTCTTTATATCCTGTATATATATTATATATATAATAAAGGCGGTAAAACTTTCCTTTTAGTTTTAAAGCAGTTTGAAAACCTGGCTTTCTTATTACCACGAACAATATTAACTTTGCTGAGTATGACGACATAGTAATTGGTTGAAAAGAGGCGCCCTTTAGCTCTCCAATATAAGAAACTAATTTCTGCATACAGTCTCCTCGCCAAGTGATAGCATAATATACCTTATAAGTTAAAATTATGAAGAAAAAACGCAGGCTGTTTGAAAATATAATGAGTATAATGATTATAGAATACTATCCTATAGTGTGCTACCTTCTATGATTATATACCTTAACCGTAATGACTGGTAAATACATAGTGCATATGCTAAAGTAATATATATAAAAACAAGATGGATAATCCATGGATATTAGGCTGGACATTAGGGACAGTGCTTCAATTTCCCATTCTTCCAACTCAAGGATTTTTTTATATTACTAAAGAACTCCCATTTGACCTTTAAACTTTGAATTTATATGTCTCTCAATGTTATGAGATACAACTCTTTCGTTTTCACTTGGTAGTAGATGCCCTTTAATAATTTTGCAAAATGACATTTCAAACTTAATTCTAGGCGAATTTCAGACTTATTTCAGCAGAAATGGCACCAAAAGTTTGTAAAATATCACCCAGCTCAGGATGAAAGGAAATACAGAGTTACTAAGTGATATTATCTATAGAAAATGTGTAAGATCAATTTCAGTAGTCAGTCAGGGCTTCACGTGCAATTATGGTTCCCGTGGGGTTAAATGAGGCAAGACTATTATATGAACATTATTATGTTACTAAAAATAGAGCTTTCATGGAATTTGTAAGAATACACGTATCTTCAGAAGTGCATCAATGTTCCCACCTATTAAGTATCGTCGCAATTACCACGAATGCAGTGCCATAAAAAGATTAATGAGACGTTTTTACTTAAAATATATTTTCAAGAAGTTTTAAGTAAATAACATGTCTTTTCAATTCATTTAAAATCATATCATAATGGTATTGCCTCAACACATAAGCTGCAAATCAAAACCAAGGCTTTGTAAATTCATGAGAAGATGTTGCTTGTCGAAAGGTATTAATGCTTTCAGTGCCACTGTACATATACCACATCAGTTGTCTCATACACCAATACCCTTAAACGTAGGCTGCTTGTTTGTCTCTTCCTGTGTTGGATTATGATGTTAAGATTGAATTCATATCATAACAGAAACACATATGAACATCATGTTTAATAGTCCTCATTATGGCTTCAGTTAAAACTAATACAAAAGATAGATTTTGTGTAGCCCGAGTGAATCGTCGATTACAAACTTTTTTTTGTTTAAAAAAAGATAATTTTCCCGTGAATGTATTTGCTTGAAGTCATTCTCAATTACTGATTGGAAAAAAGCCTGACTCTGGTAATGACAATGATAAGTCATGAATGATAAAGGTAATATCAAAACATAATCTCTGTAATTAGCGGGTCATTGATTGTGATTTTCGCCCCAACTGCACAAGATTAGCTAGGGATCTATACGCAATGTAAGTAACAACACTAATAATAATCACAATAACAATAATGATAATAAATAAGAGTAATAATAATTTCGTTTACCTTGATTTGTCATGATTTTTCCCCCAAAATCCAGTAAAGGTTGAAAGTATGAGCGAAATGCTTGTAGATTCGATGTACTATTAAGGTATTTACCGTGTATGGTGTGACTAAAATCAGGTCTCTTTCAAGTGATAGTGAAGAGAAAAGGTCTTTCAATGGCGAGAATTGGGATAACCCCTATGTTCTTATAAAGTCTCTCTTTAGATTCGATGAATCATGGGAACTGGTGATGTAAGAAAAAACATCCTACTCAGAAATTACCTCCTATTTACTTGACCACATCGTCATGATAACAGGCAAATATTATATGTATTCCAATGTATTATTTGCCATGTAATATCCTGATTATTTCGCATCTTTAGGTCTGGTGAAATGATTAAGGCGGCAGGTAGAAGTCGGGCTACAATATGCGACACTTTAGTTATCATACCATGGACTTATCGTACTTTATAAGTTCATGATCATCCAATCACAAACTGAAACACATTTCATTCGATTTTCTATCTACGTGTAATAAATTTCGCCAAGGCATGTTTGTACATCGAACGAACTAAAATAGATGGCAGAAATATGCCTTATGTATAGCCATAGTAGTATGGGGCGAAAAAGAAATCAGGATAAGACATTGTAAAATAGGCGTTTGAGTTCATAAACGAGTATTTAGTTGGTTATCTTGTACTAATTATTACTCAAATAGCAATTACCATGTGACTCATTGAATAAAAATACAGATTCTACTAAGTACTTTCGAGTACGTTCTCAAATTGCTCAATGCAACTCATTTGATTTGGCGCCTATGTTGATCAAATATGGAAATAAAACTAAGTAAAATGAGAAGATGATACATATTACCATCCATTGGTCTGCATTAAATTAGTGGCTGGAAACAGTTTTGATCGCAGATTTGCATTACAATGCGCAGTCATTTATAAGCAGTATATCAACACTAAGAATGTCAGTTTTCAGTAGAATCTATTGAAATAGTACTATTCTGTTCATAAACACTCATTCTCCACTTCACTGATAAGAATTCATTGAATTATATTGAATCTCCGACCAGGTGATTAAAAACGCCCAGTTTATCAGGACCCCGCACTCGATGTTATCAAAGTTCATATGATGTCAGGGGCTGTAAGGGGAAATAATTTTTGGCAGAAAAAATAACATTTAAGGTCGTCTCTATTGTAATGTTAGATGACTAGAAAGCTATAAGCACCCGTGTATCCTTTGTTTGTTTTTTGTTTTTTCCATAACAATATTACTACAAAGTTAGATATACATGGTTAACCATAAATATACATAGACATTGGGGATTGCTCATTTCACTGGCATTTACTGTTCTTACATGGGATCCTACGAACATGATAAATAAACAAATGTATAATTTAAAATATAAAAATAAAAGCATGGTCAAATACAGACAGGGATACAGAACGTGACAAACCCTTAACAAAAACAAATAATTTGTTCGCAATTGCAACAAAAGATTAGGCATTTATCAAGGTAAGCTAGTCCACTAGATTTAAATGACTGGATTGTGGAAATAGTACTCAAATGCGATGGTAGTTGGTTGTATTAAAGGCATGTATTTAAGCCCCCTATAGAAAAAACGTTAATTTACAACTGTTTGATTTTGATCTGGGGACACTAATGGTTCTTCTTAAACGGATTAAACTGTGATTTATATGGAATTAGTTTCGTAGAATCTGGTGAAAGATTATTTACGACCTAAAACATAATCATCATTCACACACCCACATCATATCCCCTGTTTGTTTTAATAAAATTAATACATTGTATCCCTGTCATCACTCTCACTCTCTCTCTCTCTCTCTGTCTCTACATACATCTCCCCCCCCCGTTCCCTCTGCACTCCTTGTTTCCCCTCCTGCCTACACGATGTAATTCCTCTCTCCACTCTTTTCATTTTTTCTCTACCTCTCTACCTCTCTTCCACACTCTCAAAACATTCACATCTTTTCTCTTGCTCTACCACTATCCCTTATCTTTTACTATCCCCTCTCTCTTCTCTTTTAACATCCCCTGTGTACGTGTCTCCCTCTCTACCCCCTTTCTGCAACTTTTATGTTTTCTCTTTCTTTTTCTTTCTCTCTCTATACCTACCTCTTTCCTACTCTCTAACCTTTCTTTTCGTGAGTTTTACTCTCCCCTCAGCCTCTCGACTTTATTTTCTGTTGTAATTTAAATTGAATCGTTATATTATCTATTTTGCAATTGTCTGTCTTATACATTTTGTAATTGTTTTCATAAATTTTCCTATGTTATGAATATGTTTTATTGTTGTATTCAAGAAATTAAAAAATGTTGCAAAAAAGAATTACCATGCTACTTAGTACGTGGTGTAGTGATAGGAGTTGTAACTGGAAATAGTTAGTGTTTTTTGTATTTTTGAAAGCACACTAACAAAATCACATGAAATAATGAACGTGATCATTGTCACCAAGATTTAACCACCCCCTCGTAAGTTTGGGATATCCGATGATAAAATAAACCTGCCATCCGTTCTAATTTTAAAAGCTCACCGCCCCCAAGAAAATCACCTACCTCCACCCACGCTCTTTGTTTACCATTTCCAATGTTTTTCCCCATATCCTACTGAAACTAGACTGTCGTTTTCGATTGTAATTTTTAAATCATGTATCAGGTTGTAATATTGTTTATTTACGGAAATAAAACACAAACACAGAGAGGTAAATAGTCGCTTGCGCCGTCCCCCACCCCTCCCACACACCAGCCATCTAAGGATTTCCGATTGTCAGGATGTGATCATTATACACACAACTCCCATCCGTTCATATCCGCTCCATACGTCAGGTAACACCCAATATAGAAACAATCGAGTTAAATGGGTACCTTGTATTATGTTTGAACTGATAGTAGCCAGGGCAGCAGGTTAAACTTTGTTTTAGAGGATGCAACCAGAGAATGCACGACAGTGGTGTTATAAAACGGAGATAAAATACTAATCGAGATTGTTTTCTTTCGCTGCAAAGAGTCTGAAAAACATGCCTGGCCCAATTGCATATTAAGTCTTCCTCTTTTTTTTTTGCTTAATTCTTATCAAAGATTATCAAATGTTCATCTATTTTTAATGAACATTCTATTCGCCATTTACTCCTTTGCTAGGCTCCTGCCAAAACACCTTGAACTGATGTAGCAATTTGTACAAGTTTACTTGACGATGAACCTGGCCTGCTAGTGTTTGGCATTGTGGGTGATCTCAAAGTTGATCTATTCAGTATTTGGCATATGGAATATAAACTGTTAAAGGTCACATGCATCACAGACTCTTAACACTCATGAACCGTATACAGGGTATAAAACGCAATTCAGTTGGAATCGATTGTATGAAGAAAGTAATTTCAACTTCTTATCTAATCATACTATATATTGAGGATAAAATTACAGCCATGTAAGATTGTGCCTGGGAATATATCGAATGCATATCAAGGAAATCAGATAAATGTATTGTTGGGGTTTGTCTTTTCAGAAGAAGGGGCTCCAATGGACCGTCGAAAATCTTACAGAACGAAGAAATCAAATTTTGTAATAATTTGGCACAAAGGGGCATACATTAACATTCTTCACACTGCTTGGGCCAATTATTTCGGAACGGTGAAACATACTACATGCCACTAATGAAAACATGCAATCAACACATGCAGATGCGAACAACGATAACATTTACATGCGCTAATAAAATAAATATTGAAAATGACTGAAAAAGGAATATATCAAAATTTGTTGATTCCAAAGCTGGCTATCTGAAGCTCATTTAATTATATTTAGAGGAAAACGAACATGCTGGACGTTTTCACACGCTGAATAAAAACGAATTCAGTGATAAATAAATACGATATTGAATCTTCGAGCCTACTAGCTTTTGTAAGCAGTGTGCAGTGCATGCTGAAAGGGTTTAATTGAAATCAAACTTACCATTATACAAAGGTAGCTAACACACATCTAGGTCCGCATGGCCTTGATAGTAGTGGCTATTGTGACGTCATTGATGAAAGCCTGGCCAAAGGGAGTCATTCATAAAAAATATGAATATGATTTCTCAGGATTGTTTTGAAGGAGTAGCAGCGGGTTATTATGCATGTGTAAATAAATACACAGCCACACCCGATCCGTCTTTGAAGGATTATAATCCGGTTAAATGGAAGAGTCATGCAGATGAGAAGTGGATACATCAATAAACTATTGCAAGACCAGTTATGACGATGAAATCATGGTTGGCGTTCCTCCAGTATTCCACTTGTCAATCCTCATTCATTAGGACTTCATTGTCGGGCTTTAGAATCGAAATCCAGTAAATGAAGCTCCATTTTTAATGAGATTATGAAGCATTCAACTCCGTATATCAATATGTCGTCCAGAGAATACTATCGTGGCTTAACCATGATCGTCGTAAGTTCCAGAGTATTCCATTTTATTGAATGTTTTCATATTCCAAGTGAGTCCCTGAAAAGGAAATAAAAAAGATATATAAGAGAAGATAAATAAAAAGTTGTACCATCATAGACACTGCTCATTTTATAGTAATCACTGTACTCTTGATCTATATTCATCGTACCATTCAATTAACTGCTTACACTTTGTAGGACCTGGGACGTGTCGTGGTTCATTGGTGTATCCTGGAGGAGAAAACTGGTAGAAGAAAATAGTACACATGTTATTCCGTACACGTCTTGCTGCTGGACTGGATTGAATAAGAGAGCACAGGGATGTTATAAGCATGTGATACCGTCTACTTTGTCAAATTTTAGGCTCATGTCACGATCTGAATAACTCTAGAACGCTCTACCAAAATGCCACCAGGGGTAAAAACAGTCGGAGCGGAATGGTTCCCTAACATTTCTCAAGCGACAACTCACAGCATGCACATAGCTTCAATTCATTCCCTTGTGGCATCAGAATGGTTGAGATGGGAGCCCAGTCTGTCTGGTATGATGGCATAATGTCAGAAACCGAAATGGCGATGCAACGAGGAATGTTTGTTAAGGGTAAGGATCGCTCAAATGCCAGAAGCCAGTGGGGTGATCTTTTGTGACATTTTGGAAAGAGCATCAGTATTTTCTTACCCATCACCTCATGTTACGTTGCCAATGAAATGACTTCCATCTCAATTATAATCAGCAAAGACCCTTTCCTTCGGGTCGCTATCTCTCATTCTCGTAACATCAACATAAAATATACGGAAAGGGATTGTTGCACACACAAAACTAAGAACATGTCAAATTTCCGTTTAATTACTGTGCCACCAAAGAGGAAGAAAGAGAGGCGTGTTTATCTTTAAAAGATAATACAAATATCAAATTCTAGAGTGACTTGTTAATCGTAAAATTAATGTCAAAGAAACAGTCCCCTTTGACATGCAA